>JAAVUK010000046.1:0-19085 GCA_014899095.1 Fusarium buxicola | reverse complement strand
GCCCTTGACAATGCCAGCATTGATGTTGAAGAGATCGTCGCGGGTCATACCAGGCTTACCTATGCGGGGGAAGTGGTCAGTCAAGCCAAACTGGGGGAGGGGCTCTGGGGATGAGCGCCGGATGTCCGGGGTAAGGGGTTCACAAACGGGGAATGCCAGCGGGGATGACAATAATGTCGGCGTCCTTGAACGCGGCTTTAGCGCCATCGTTGGCAGGAAGGTAGCCAGTGGTCTTCTGCAGAGGCAGTTAGTAAACTGGTGCGACTCGGAGGAAGGGAAATGTCCGTGCTGGGGAAAATCCGGGGTCGACTTACGGCGCGGGATGAGATGTGGGAGAGATCGGTGGCAACGCCGGGGGTGTTGACAACATCGTAGAGAGCAAGCTCGTCGACGTGGGCAGAGGTCTTAAGGAGCAGCGAAAGAGGCTGGGAAGAGGTTAGCATGTGAATTGAGATGATTGCAAAGCATAAAGCATAAGTGACAAGAGTGTCCATACCTGGCCAATGCCACCAGAGGCGCCAGCAACAACTATTTAAATCCGTCAGCATTTCGCTACGAGAGCTTCCAAGGGCCAAATCAAGGTGCGAAGAAGCGTAGAAATCAGGATGAAGGCGGGGTTGGTGAAACGAAGATCGTACGTACCAGCCTTGACCATCTTGGCTGATTTGTGAAGAGAGTAGGAGAGTGTAAAATGTGAAGCTGAAAAGAGCTGGCGTGGGAAGCTCGAGAGACAACGGCTTGCGAGGGAGGAAGCGGAAGAGAGTTGAGAAGAATAAGAAGAAGAATGAGAATGAGAAGATGGAGGAGGAAAGACAAAGTTTTAGGCTCGAGGTGGGAGGAGGGTTATGAAGAGGTGAATGCGACGGAAGGTGTGAAGCGATGGCCGGGGAACTTGCGGCGGCTACCACGGCGAGGCGGACGAGCTAAGATACCTGTACCTCTAGGGCCTCCAGGGCCTCTAGAACTTACAATACGTATTCTAGGTAGGTAATCTTGCCTGATCCGATCTGGCCGGGGGACCTTGCAGGCAAAGATTGCCTTATTAGCACGGAGTTGGCGTTTTCATGTCCGGAACCATCATCACCTCCATTGGCGCGCACACATGTGAGACAGCCACGGGCGGGGAAAGGAAGAGCTGGACGACAGAGCTCTAGTGGGGGCGGCGACGCAACAACAACCCATTGATGAGGGGCATCATCCACAATCCCGAACCCACAGCCCACCCTCAGACCTATTGAATGTGCGAACCAAGAGCGCGGCATCATCATCTTGCCTCTCTTTCGCCAGCCTGTTTGCTAGCAGCTATCACGAGTTCGATACAGACCTACTCAAGTACGTTACAGCCTAAAACTGCATCCACTGCTTTTGAAAATCCTTCATTGAGGCGGGGGAAATGTTCATGATATCCTCCACCATCATGGACTTCCATCCATCCATCCACCAGCCGCAACAGTGACAGCGCCTGCGCGGGTCCCACCTCTCGCCCGCCCACTATACTGGTGATCCGCTCCAGTTGTGAGTGACCTGGCGCAAAGCCTCGCACAAAGACTGGCGCGCAAAGCTGGCGCGCAAAAGCTCTTGACTCCTTGAGCGCATATAAGCCCCTGGGCAACTTATGGAGACCTGGGAAGCACGGTGAGCTCTGGCCATGGGCCATGATTCCCGGTCGTCCGTTTGCGACCTCCCATCCACAAGCCGCGGGGAAGGATTGCCTAGGGGCCAAAGCTCCTAACAACTTATTACAAACATTGCGCCATGCTACTAATTGCTGGGTTCCTCAGCAATGAGTTCCTGTCTCCCGCCCGACTCATCAGCTCAGTCACACGTCAGGGCGGCTGACCGGGCCCGGCCGCCTCAACCCCGACTAATAAGTCGGTGTTTACCCCGAGCCAACTCCGGGGAGGGGACCAGCTAGAGAACTAAACTCAATTATCCGGCAAGACTCCGCGAGGGCGCTGAAACAAGTCACTCATGTGAACGGGGCATGGGGTAAATCACATGCGGGGGTTTTTATTTTGTTGCCTTTCCATTTGTTCTACTGATACGTACCGTAGTAGTACCGTACCCAGTAGCTGGCTGGGTTTGGTAGTTGGTGGTTGGTTGGCTCACTTGGGGCTCACAACCGAACGATCTGAGATTGTGAAAACCACAACGGCTACTGGTACTGGTACATGCTCGGGTAGTATCGAAACGGGAGCTGGTCATCCACGGTCGGCTGTTTCAGTCGTCTATATGTACCAACCACATCACGAGCCTACACCTCGGTCAACCACCTGGAATTTGATTTGCGTCCAAATTCAAGACAACAGCTTCCGACTTGCGGCTATGATAGCTAGGCTCTCAAGTGAACTTCCGCGGAATCTGACCTCATCGGGCCACCGTGTCGCTCCGAACTCGTCCGGAAGGTGACATCTTTGTTTGCTGTGATCTCTTCCTCGGTGAGACTTGGCATGTTCCTCGGTATCTTGTGGCACCGAGGGGATTCATGAGCCGAATTCACTACCGTCTCACCTACACGTTCATACGAGAACTCGCGGAATCGTCTACCAAAAATAAGCACACATCTGATGTGAAAACTTACTCTGAGGCTGCATCATTAATTATGATGACATTCCCTCTCACACCCTCAAAGCCTCCCAGTTATACGTCACAGGCACTGCTGGCGCCTCACACAACCGTAAGAAGCCGACACGTGTGTTGCTCTACAGATACACTCACACGTTCAACAAATTGCACACTGTCATCCAGGGACACCAGTTGTGGATTGCCCGCGATGTTGCTGGCCGGATATTCATTCATTTTGAGCTCAAATACCAACTCCAGCCGTGAATGACCCAGAGACCTCGGTTGATGCTCCTTACCCTCTCTAATAATCCCTTTTCCATCAGATGAGAGTTATGCAGCTTGCCTCCCTAGCTCCATACCCCAGTCTTGTTCACAATCCCTCTCTACCTTTCCATCATCACAGACACCTTAGTTCTCCTCGGCGGCGGCGGCGGCCTTCTTGGCCTTGTTGCCGCGGAGTTTCTGCTCGGGCTCGGGCTTGACGGGCTTGAAAGATCGCTTGATGGCAGAGGCGCGCTCGACAGCAGCGGAGCGGAGGTCAGGGCGGTAGCTGTTCTTGGCGGTCTGGTTGGCAACAGCCTGGTAGGTCCTGGTTCGCGGAAGAAACACAGTCAGCGAGGTCCTCGGAAGGGCTTCTCTGCCTCAAGATAAGCCAGAACATATACTCGGGAAACTCACTTGCGCTGGCTCTTGGCGCCGCTGTAAGAGGTCGTGGTGAGGTTCTGAGCGGGCTTGTTGGGCTGAGCCTTCTTGGTGGTGACGACGACAGCGCCCTTCTCGCCGGCGGAGATACCGATGGCCTATGAATGATTCTTGTTTAGCTTCGCGTCCTCGTATGCCGATGATGTTATCATCGTCGTCGTCGTCGTCGTCGTACCTTATCGTTGACGAAGCCAGCGTGCTGTAAATGGTGTTAGCCCACAACGTTCCTTTGTGTAGTTCCCCTCCAAACCTCCAAAGGGCCATCTTCTAAAACATACCTTTCGGGAGGTCCTGTTGGTCAGGTTAAGGGGGTCTCGGGAGAACTGAACACCGCCGTTCTTCTTGCTCTTGGCAGAGAAAGAGTTGTTGTCACCTGCGCAATCGCATATACGTTTCAGCAATCCATTTCTAATTGAGGCGCATTGCGCAGACCACAGCGGGCCAATGTTCAATATTCGTCGAAGGAAGACTCACGGACGATCTCCCAGATCAGGTCCGAGGAGATGTTGGAGAGCTGCTGCGCGGTAGACATTGTGACTGAGGTTTGTCGAGGAAATTGACCGGGGAGAGTGAAGCGTGAGGTTGTTCTCGAGATATCCGTTCCAAAGACTGTCCACCAGCGGCCGTCGAAATTGTTGCACAACCAGAAGTGTGTGCTCGCTTAGCTGCCGCAACCTGGCTTAGCGCGGCTCTACTTGCCCGACGTGTCCACCCCTCACCTCACCTCGCTGCTTAAGTTATCACCAGAATATGCTTATCGGCGTTAATTGAATATTGGAGCCAAACGCGGTTGGTGTGACTGTGGCTGTGCAAGAGGGAGTGCGCCCCTTGTGGCTCGACTGATTGGGAGGGAGCCGTATTGCGGGATGGGTCACGTCAGCTTTTGCTTTCCTGAGACAAAGAGGGCAGAACTTCATCTTGTTACACTCCGGATCTTGCGGAGGGCGAAAAGAACAACGACGCCCGTTTCGACAACTTGCGAACTTGACGGCCCAGCTCTTGAAGGAGAGCATAGGGCCTATCATGCGATTGTGATAGATACTCTTCGTCTCGTTTATACGCCTGCGACTCTGCGGTTCCTCTCGTTCCTACCCGATCAGTCTCTCTACTCAACGCTACCTCCAGACTATTCTGCCGTGCCGAATTAATTTGATCAAAACCCGACTATCCTAAGTGAAGTTGTCTATTATCAACCGCCACCATGTCGTATCTTCTCTACTCGATCTCCGTCTTCACCCTCATCCTCGCTACGGTCCTCTTCTTCACCCGCGCCCACTGGCTTCCCCACGTCCAGCAGATACGGCCCCGACTCCCTGGCGCAGGTTATATCTACTCGCGGCTACCCAGCAGCTTCGCAGGCGATATCGAAGCGGGTCTGTCGAGCAGCACCTTTGATCTGTCTGGTAATGTGGAGGCGGGCGACTCGCGCGCGGGGCTCGACGACGCGGCCAAGGCGGAAGTGCTGTCTATCATGAAGAAGAGGAGGATGAACTTTGACCAGGCGAGGAAGGTGTACATGGAGAACACATTCAAGGCCAATGGTATTGGGGCTGATGGACGGCCGAGGGACCCTAAGTTTGTGAGCTTTTCATAAAGGGGTGGACGAGTTGCGAGATTATGCGAAGCGTGTTAAACCGATTCATCGTCACACCTTCGACTCGATTACTATCAGCACAACGACCGAGCTCGATTCCTATTCGAAAACAACGCTGCTCGATCCTGTTATCAACATTACGACTGAACACCCTGTTAGTCAAAACCAAACGTTGCTCGACCACGGTTCGCGCTCTACTTGCGACAGACAGACATCACGTTGGCACACCGGATGCAATTTCTCTTATTCTTTATCAATTTCGTGTCTTTTTTTCTAGGTTTTCGGTTTCCAGGGAGGTATCAACGGTTTTCTATCAGCGGCCCTGCAGTCACTCTTGATTCTGCGCGGCGAGGAGTTCAAGTGGAATGCGGAATTATTATTATTTACACCGGCTTAGACCAGACTTTTCCCGGTTAGATATTGGACTGTTTTTCTTTTTTCTAGTCTCGGAGTATCAAATGTGCAATCAATCGATTAATCGTTACGAATCGTTGCCTCCACCCAACGCCATGAATGAGTGTGGACCAATACTTGGAGGTCGGAAACTATATACTGTGTCACCAACATCGAGCTAGTGCCTTTTGCTATGGTCATTAGAGTGGCATAGCCATGGGCTTTGGGATTGTGAGACAAAAGTCTCACATTAGGCGGCATCTCCTTCCTTGATGAGAGTACCGTAGGTTGACTGAGATCTCAAATCTCGGTGTATCCATACGCCAGATCTGGAGCTGCCAGTCTGCCAGGAGGAGTGAGAAAGGAACCAGGGGCCAATCACCGGTCTGTTTATCGGGTCTTCTTAGTTTCGGACGGGCCATAGGTACGGCTGTCTCCACCCTCGATCTCTTCGATAAGTTCGTCCACCTTCTCGACCTCCTTCTTCCATTGGTCCTCTGACATTTTCATGTCGCGCTCAAACATCCACTGCTCCGGCATGCGGTATGTGCCGCCAAGACGGTCAAAGGCAGTAAAGAACTGGCCGTAGTTGACCTCGAAGCGGGAGTGGTGAAGCGAGTGGCAAGCGGCGCCGTTGACGACGGGATTGTTAGTGAGGTACTCGCCGTCATGGATCATGACGGACCAAAGGTTGACAAAGACGAACAGAGCGACGTACGCCATCTTCTGCAGCGGGAAGATGAAGGGGAAGATGTGGTAGGGCAGCGACTGAGTGAAGCCGTCGAGAGGGTGAAAGGCGTGGCTGGCGAAGGGAGTGGGCATGATCCATTTGTGATGAGCCTTGTGCAGGTGCTTGTAGACCCAAGGGTGGTGAAGCCAGCGATGGGCCCAGTAGATGCAGAAGTCGGTGAAGACGAGGAAGAGCGGGAACTGGAAGAAGCTGTACCAGAGGCCGGGCCCCTCTTCGGTGGTGTCGTAGAGCTTGCCGTAGCCGCGAACCTCGAGGAGAAAGAAGGGCGCCGTAATGACGGCCATGACCGGCAGGGCCTTGTTGGCCTGGATCACCTCGAGGCGGACTTGGTTCTTGATGAAGCGCGGGTGGTTGAAGGTGCGCTTGTCGAAGATGAAGATGTACGAGAGGGTGGCGACGATGAAGTAGACGATCAATCCAAAGATCCTGTTGAGTCGTGTTAATCGAGCTCCCGGTCAAGTCTCGTCCGCCTTGAGTACGCACCAAGTGATGAGGTACAGTGTAAGAGCCTGGCGAAGAGGGTTATCGCGGTCCCAGGCGCTCATGTACGCAGCCTTAGGGGGCTCAAATGCTATGAATTGGGTGGCAGGCTTGTAAGCCCAAGTAGAAAGGGCCTGAGCGGACGAGTCGGTCGAATTGGAAGCGGACGGGAAGTCATAGGGGGCAGGACGTCTAGGGTGAAAGTAGGCGTAGGCGTAATCGGCCATGAAGGTATCGACGACCTCGAGGACGACGTCCATGATGGGCGACTGGAGTAACCTATCAGACTAGTGGGAGTTGTAGGATGGTTGTAAGTTGACACTTTGTAAGTGATATCAGCGACTGGTGTAAGTGGACCACTGAGAAGTTGCGAGCCCAGCTTAAAAAGGTAGAATAAACACAGAAACAACCACGAGCCCCCAACGAGAACTAAAGATCAAGAAACTTCAGATGCTTCCGTGAGAGGGCCCTCCTTCCATTTATCAATAAAATATCAGGGCAGAAAAGGCCTTGACATTGCCCGAAGGTAGGGGTCGTCGGCGGCTCGCGGGGCGGGGCGAATGTTATGTCAGGGGTGCTTCGAGGAGGTGTGGGGTTTGGAAAGGGTCTTGAGAGCTCAATTGAGCCAATTGGGGTGCTCAAACGGGAGAGCTCCTGGATCTAAGTCTTATGATGAAAGACGTACGATCAGAGCCGCCATGGAAGAAGCAGAGCTCTTACGGAATGGGACACTTCCCAGGGCAGAGAACCTAAGGAAGGCATTTCCTCTCAAGAGGTGAATACGAATACAGAAACTCGCACATTTCTATTGGCGAATTCCTCGTTGGCCTGTGGGCGAAGAGAACGAGATGAGATTCGCCAAGTGCCGGCGCAAGCAACGGCCGTCTTTGGAGCAGAATCGCATGACGGGCAAGCTACAGCTCCGAGGTAGCCCGGTTGACTCGGTCCAGAAGCTCCACGAGAAACCCAGCGACTAGGTATCAATGGCCCCACGGCGCCTTTACAGTGGGTTTCAGTGGCCTCGTCGTTGAGCAATGGACGAAACAAGGGTCCATTCAAAAACATTGCTGTCGGGTACCTGAAGTGGCCTGCGCCGGCTGGCTAAACCCGAGAAATTGTCAACCAATTAGGTTTGATAATTCGACTTCGTGTTCCACTTTTATTTGCTTCATCGCAGAATGATTTGTTCCCGAGAACGAGGTATCGAATGATCTCACTCTTCTATATTCAGTTTCAAGGGCAAGCGTATACTTCTACACCGCAACATACAACCGCGGTTTACATTCTTGGCCAATCAGAATTGTAAATCCTGTGCTCTCAGCTCAACTGAGTTCATGTGATTGATCCGGGCTTGGATAATGAACTGGATGGGTCTCGTCGTTGACACCAAAGGTCAGAGTTTATTATCACCATCCATCAAAACACCATGAAACAAGCAAACCATGGCGCATGCTTCACTCACTTCTCGTCACAATGAGCGGTGGACATGAGTGAGCTAAGGCTTCACTCCAACACAGCTCTTGTATCCAGCTTCCGAGCAGTTATGTACGTATCAGCACGTCGGCCAGTCAAACCATATTGAAGGACAACTTTCCTGGAGATAACAAATCGACGTTGATAGAATAAATAAGCGATCGAACGAGAAAGGATGTGAAGTGATGCGGGATACGGAAACGAATACGCCGGGGGAACCCTGGGGAAATACAGACTCGCAGGTATCCGAGCTGACGTTTTCTGTGAAAGACACCTAACCCACGAGCGGTTGCGGTGCTGCCGACCGTTTTTTTTTTTGCAAAGTGCTAGGCGATCTATTTATGTTCAGATTTAATCATCTCAACGTCTTAGGCCAGGACAACAACTGAGATGCACAAGTCAATATGACACAATAATGGGAATGCTCGATTGAGGTATGTTAAGGTCGGCCAGTCCATTATCGCCCTTCCATAATACAGTAATACAGAGGTGGGCGATCTTTGTCGGCAGCTTCACCTTTCCTACCCATCTTGACCGATAACAGACTCTAGTACCCAGTGTATTTCACGACAGCTCTAGTTCAATCAACAACTTCTACCACGCAACTCTGAAGCGCCAAGAAGCATCTCTCCTCGCCCCTGGGCGACGCCTCATATTCACTATTGGTTTACGCTTCGTAGTCCAGTACGGATATCTCCCCGGGAAAAGACCACCTGCAGCCGGCCGTGGGATCCGTCCGGCACAGCACAGTGATGACACGGTAGGTATAATTGATGGCACCGCCAGTCTTGACAGACGCTTCTTCATTCATCCGGCCCGCTCACTTGGACTTTGATCCCGGCCTGTCGGTCGGAAAATTGTTATTCATAAGGCAGGCGCCCCAAATCGATTCCGGAAACTCTATTTCCCCAGAACTGGCTTTCGGCTTGAGTCAGCAATTCAACCCTCCTTGCTGTTCTTAGCAACCCAGTTGAGTCGCGCGCCTACGCCTATTTCGCGCTTCTCCTTCATTCTAGAGAAATATCAATGTAGGCGACATCAATAGTCATTCGTAGTGGCGTTCGTTACAGTACTGCTCGCCCAGACGCCGCCTCTTGAACCGGCTAGAGCTTAGAGCCTCTTGGGATTGATGATACATATCGATCTTGTGGTATTCTCGCTCAGCAAAGAAGAAATGTGGCACCAGTCATCTCTCGTCAACCGGCGCACAGATGTTACACAGAGCTGGGTAAAGTATCTACAGCCACACCGTCACGACTTGTCAAGTAATAAATGGTCTTATGTGGCGGTACGGGGCTCCTTAACATGCAAATAATTCGACCCTTCTTGTAGGGCGTAGAAGGCGGTTGGCCAGCTACGTAGCCAGTGAGTGTATTATCTTCGTACTCTTCATATCCGTATTTATCCCACCTGTCAAGTAAAGGACCTGTCAGACGCGGAAAAATTGAGGATATTTTAGTCAATTCCAGGGGTATGGTAAACTGCTACATCAGAACCATATTTGAAGCTCGGTCTCACCAACAGACTGCGCGACGCACTGAGTCCCTTCATGATAGACAGATGTCATGACACGAAAATGGATAGTCGTCGAGAATGAATTTCCCCTAGGCTCTCTCTGATGTATGCTACTCGGCAAGGCGGGATATGGGTACGATCTCTGGCCAGGGGATGCCACGGCTGATTTGCTGGTCCCAGTAGCCGCTGGTGTGGGCGGGTACATGGAGATTGAAGCCCAAGGCGATGCTTTCTATTGTGCCATAAGCGGGTATCGACATCAAATTCAAATCGCATAGTTTACCCGGTCCTGGGGCTGAGCCTCAAATGCACTAGAGCAACGTAGTATGCAGCTTCGAGATGCCCAAAACATCGGACGGACATTACGTACAAAACACGATAAAGCGTGAGATGTCGCAGTTGTAATACGTAGCCTCTCCAGAAGCACAGAATCTTCAGCCGCAAGGGTCCTCAACAAAAGAGTGTGAGAACATGCGTCAGGGATAGACTTTCACGCAAGGCTCCCGTGATGCTGGCTGAAACCACCCCTCACACTCAACTTACTGTACCCTCACAGGCTCGCACCGTTTCCTCATCTCGATATCGCAACCGGGGTTATTATGAGAGCTCAGTGGCTGACGGGGTGGCGACTCATCCCGCCTCGAGAAACACCCCAGGATCTGTTGCAGTGTTACAGTAAATCCCAGCTGCCAAGGTGTTTTACTGGACGTACTACGTACGTAGCACAACAAGGAGGGGCGTGCGTCGCCTGTCTGAGAGTGTCCCCTGCAAGGTCAGAGAGGCTCTTTAGAAGACCGCAACCTTTTGGCGAACCAGATCGAGGGCGTGTACGCATCTCCCGGGCATTGAGACAGACCGGGGCCCTGCAGTGGAAAGAAATACAGCGGACTGGCGGAGGTGACTGTACAGTCAACTTCTTCCCGGTGTTTTCTTTCTACGTCCGTCCTACTAAAGCGGGGCTTTTCCCTCAAGCCACATGGACTAAATTAGCGGCTTTCAGTAAGGATACAGGGGTGCATCCATGTGCATGCACGGACCATACGGGCCAAGCTAGAGTGGACACTACGACCCCGGCAATACCCATTTCTTCGCAGGTACATGACCCCCTAGCAAACTCCACACCTGCCGTGCACGAGCCTGTTGTACAGCGCTGTCTGTACACGCTGCTTAGCACCTCCAGCAACTCGGGCTCTTTTTTTTCCCTTTTCTCCCTCCATCAACATCTCGCGCTCCCAAAACCCATCCAAATCATCAAATCGGACTCAGGCTCGCGATCCATCTCGCGTCGCACATCGCCTACGATCTCCTCTGGCCTCTGCCCATCGAGTGCCTATCGAGACGAGGCTTTTAGCCATCATCGTCCACATCCACGTTCGCGTTCGCGTCTGCGTCGCTACCTGTCGTTGTCAGCGGCCGCCTTGGCACCCAGCCTCGTGCTGTTCTTGAGCCCGTCGGCGCGCGCTCAAATTATTCGCCCGCCGCGCACACAATCATATCGACCGCGATTTGCTTCTCGCCCATTTCTATTTTGCAGCGTATTCTTGGCCACTACTTTCGGCCTCGCGGCAATCGTCTTTTCGATCTCGTCGTCGCTGAGACCCGCCTTGCGCAATGTCGATGTACCCGCATCGCGGCATGGGGGGTGGCCCCCAGGGCAACTCGACTCGCCTGAATGAGTTGCTCGAACAGATTAGGGTCGAGTTCGAGACTCAATTGCGCGCGACGGAGAATTTCGAGCATCAGAGTACGTTGAGCCTGCTGTTCATAGTGGCTTGAGCGCGTTCTTCCGCCGGCATAGCTAACTCAGTTCCATAGTCGCTGCGCAAGTCAGCGAGATGCAGCTCGTTCGAGAGAAGGTTTATCAGATGGAGCAGTCTCATATGACTCTGAAGCAGAAGTGAGCTTCCCTTGCGACACCTACCAAGTTGGGCATGTATTGATTTCTAATTTGCAGGTATGAGGAGGAGATCACTGTCCTTCGGCATCAGCTCGAGGCTGCTAGGAAAGGTGGCCCTCAGCCTGGTCTTCCTGGGCCGCCTCAGCATGCTGCTCCCTCTCAGCAGCCCCCATCTATCGCTCCCGGTAATGGTCTTTTCAGTGGCATAATGGCCGGTGGCAGCCAGGGAGGTCTTGCCCCTCCTCAGCAGGGCCAGCCTCAGGGCGCACAACAACAGCAGCAGTCGCAGCAGGGTCACGCTCCCCCTCAGGAGCAGCAGATGGGACCTCAGCACCAGATGGGCCAAGGGCCTCCTGGGCTCCCCGTCCCTCCGCCTCATCCTAACGCCCAGCAGGCTCCTTACTCTCAGAGCTATCCTCCAGGCCCGGTCTCCAATGGCATGGGCCCTCAGCCTCCGCAGAGCACTGCCTCACCCGGTCCCGGTCGACGAGGCATCGGCCGACCTCCCAACGCTGTTGGACCTGCGACCCCACAGATCAATACTCCAGTTCCGTACCCCGGAAGTGCTGCATCGCCTCAGGTTAGCCACCCAACTCCCGACCATGCTCGCATGGGTGGGCCCCGTGCCCCTCCCGTCGGTAACGCTCTGGGCGACCTCGAGGTCGATGCTGTGGCTCCCCATAACAAGAAGACTGGCCAAGATTGGTATGCCATCTTCAACCCCCAGGTACAGCGCGTCCTCGACGTGGACCTCGTTCACTCTCTCAACCACGAGAGCGTCGTGTGCTGTGTGAGATTCAGTCACGATGGCAAGTATGTTGCGACAGGCTGCAACCGATCTGCTCAGATCTTCGACGTGCAGACCGGAGAAAAGGTCTGCGTTCTTGAGGACCACACCGCTTCCGATATGAGTGCCGACCTCTATATTCGCAGCGTCTGCTTTAGTCCCGATGGTCGTTATCTCGCTACTGGCGCAGAAGACAAGCTGATCCGTGTAAGTACTTATCCGCGCTCGCTGGATCACCCAGACAAAGACTGACACCCTCTCCAGGTCTGGGACATCCAGAGCCGAACGATTCGAAACCACTTCTCCGGCCACGAGCAAGACATCTATTCACTGGACTTTGCGCGTGACGGGCGAACGATTGCCTCTGGAAGTGGTGACAGAACTGTCCGCCTGTGGGATATTGAGCAAGGCACAAATACGCTCACCCTCACTATTGAAGACGGCGTGACGACTGTTGCCATTTCTCCCGATACCCAGTTCGTGGCCGCGGGTTCTCTCGACAAGAGTGTGAGGGTTTGGGATATTCACTCGGGCTTCCTCGTCGAGCGTCTTGAGGGACCTGACGGTCACAAGGACAGTGTTTACTCAGTCGCCTTCTCGCCTAATGGCAAGGATCTCGTTTCTGGCAGCTTGGACCGGACCATCAAGATGTGGGAGCTTAGCGCTCCTCGCCAAGGAAACCAACCGGGACCTAAGGGCGGCAAGTGTGTCAAGACATTTGAGGGCCACCGTGACTTTGTTCTCTCAGTTGCGCTCACCCCTGACGCTAACTGGGTGCTGTCTGGATCCAAGGATCGTGGTGTGCAATTCTGGGACCCCCGGACAGGCACGACGCAGCTCATGTTGCAGGGACACAAGAACTCGGTCATCTCGGTGGCGCCCAGCCCCCAGGGTGGCTACTTCGCTACGGGTTCAGGTGACATGAAGGCTCGCATCTGGTCCTATCGTCCGTACGTTTAGGAACTGGCACAGTGGGTCGCCTTTTAGATACTGGGCCGGAGAAACGACATGGTTACGGCAAAAGCGATTTGGGACGACCAAGAAAAAGAGATACACGTTGGGAGCAGCTGTATTGGGAAGACATTATCGGGAGCCTTTATTGATGGGAAGCGGCCAATGGGTGCTTGTGACGGGAGTGGGCGACGACTGTTCTTGTTTCTTGGGAATTGGACACGGCAAAGACGCTCGACACGCTCGGCCTGGCAGCGCGAAGAAGGATCTTGCGAAAGAGGCGCATGGGACGGGAGGGAATAAGGAGCAAACCTCTCTTTGTACTGGATGGATGGAACGAACGAAGGGAGGGAGTGGTGGCCTTGTAAGGATACTCACCGGCTCAATACTTTTGACTTGCGCGACTTGTGTTTATAATGAATGATTACTCCTTTTTTCCCCATCCGAACGCCGCATCCGTGTTGGCTATGGCTAGGCAACTATGTATCGTGAGTGGTGAATCATGTAGGGAAAATCTCCAGAGTAGCCGAGGCTAAATGAGGCCGTCAAAGGGAGCCGAAGAGACTCGAGAGTGCATCGCCGCCCCTCTTTTTCTTTTTCTTAGGGCTATCTTTGATGGTGTCTTTCGATGTTAAGGTCTTCCGCTTGCGCTCCTTATAAACAAGATTATTTGAGCTGGGTTCCGACTTGGTCATCGGCTGTGGTGTGGTCGATTTCTGGATCGGGACGAGTTCAGCACGCGAAATGGCAACGCCCATATCCATTCTAGGAGTAGACGTCTCAATAGCGGTTGACGGATTTGCGCCAGGAAGAGTCGGTTTCACGGCAGCGGAAGATGGGGGGTCTGGGCCAGAGTCCGTGGGTAAGAGGTCGGACAACAGGCGGTTGATACGGGCGAGGACGGAGAGGAGGAGGAGGCCGAGGGGGGCGTGCTGGTTGTCAGCGGCGAGTTGCGAGAAAGCGCTGCGAAGAAGAAGCCGGCGATCAGTATGAGGTGCATTGGGGATGGTAGTAGCTCAGCGGACAAGGCAGATATTGCATAGACTTACACGTATGCGCTGGGAACGACATGGCGGATCATCCATCTGGCGCGCGCGAAAGCTGGATGTTGCTCGGGCTTCAAATCCGCAGACTTGTTCTTCTTGGTTGGGCGCGTACGGGAGAGGAGGTCGACAGCGAGATTTCGGGCTGCACGGCGGAGGAGGGAGAAGGAGGACCACCAGTGGGAGGAGGAGTGCTGGTTTTTGTGGCGGTGGGCGAAGGCGTTGAGGATTGGGAGGAGGGGAGTTAGGGATTCATTTGTGGTGGTGAGGAGGGCGGCGCTGAGGTGAGGGCTTGTCATGATAGAGGGATATGGGGGGTCATTATTGGTTAAAAGAGTGTAGGTAATCGGCTAGGACGAATTGGATTGATGATATATGCTTCGGTAAGCGTTGGAAGTCGTGGTCATGTCGTCGGTACCCATGGTGTTGAAGTGCGACAGGCGCTTCAACTTTTCGCTGGCTGGTGGCATGAGGCGATAAGATAAGATAAGGAAGGGTGTCTCCCAGCATGGATAAGGTACCCAGGTAGGAAAGACGTAAACCAGAAAGAATCACATGAAAAGCAATGTAGTAAGACTTATTATGAAGACAGTAATTCGGTCTTGTGCCTTTTTTATAAGTTGAGATGATATCAGATCTTGAATCACCACCTATGGGTAAGGTGTGTCGTTCAAGATGCAGGCCAGTGCTGACCAACGTAGATGAAGTACCAAGGTTTCTTTTGTCGTCACTTCCAATACGTACCATACTACAGTAGGTACCTAGGTACTGTACCTTACCTTAGGTACCTACCTAAGGTACCCAGGTAGGTGCCTATTGGTTCCATCGTTTTCTTCCCTCTCATGAACCTCTTCCTCTTCTTCTTCTGACTTGTTCCATCTTGTCTTGCAACACTCTACAAATACAAATCCCCAATGCCTAAACTCTCGCGTCAGCGCAGACCGTCAAAGATCTCCACCCTGAATATCCTGTTGTTGCTCTCGACTTGGTCTCGTGAGCACCCGTGTCTCCACCACGGCCACTACCCCCGGGCATACCCAAAACAAGGCCATGACCGATGGAGCCAGCCAGCCATTGAAGTCTTGTCGGTCGACTCGACTTTGCGCAAGCAAGTTGAAATGGAAGTGGGGGTTGGGCGGGACAACACAACTGCAGCAACAATGTCTAGAGCGCGTTGTAGTTAGCGAATGTAATCTCCATATCCTTACTCTCGTACATATTACGTAGAACGCTCTTGCTAACCGAGGGATCGATCTTACGATATAGACGCATACAGGATGACGAGACTTTACTTGCGAGTGTTGATGTCTCTCGTCGTCTCCTAGGGCATCCCCCTGCTGTTAACGCCACGCTGCTGCTGTCTTGTCCATCCCTCCCACCCATCACAAGAACGGGCTAGCCTCCCTGCTGGTCCTGACGTCCAACCTTGCAAACTCAGCGCCCAAAGAGGAGCCACTGACCATCGGCTATCGCGTGCACAGGGCACAGGCGTTCTCGAGCCATTCTTGGCTGCGATAAGCGTCATGTCACTCTTGGCCGTTGGCGCGCCCGCTGCGCTGCGCGAAACCTGACCCGCGTGCCTACCGTTTGTCCTTGAGCCGATGCTCCTGCTTGGTCAATTTTTCTTCCACATCTCCTGGAATCCTTCTTGCGATGCTGGTATATTTTGCAACTGCTGTTTAACGCTGTCTGTATATCCTGTCCGTTGTTGCATCGCCATCCTCGCGAACCCCTCCAATCATCCAATTTTTTTCTTCTCCCTTCACCTTTCGCCACCCCGGCACTTGGCCTTCGTCAGTGCGAGGGGGAGACTCGGTGGACAAGGGGGACTGCAAAATCTTTCCAGACTCGACTTGGGCAAGACGAGACGAAAGTTGTGAGAAAACTAGACGTGAAGCTGGGGTAGACAAATACAATGGCTCCGGCGCGAAACCCAGCCGACTGGGACGAATATGACGGTAGAGCTTCGCCTCGGGGGAGTATGACCTCGAGCGTCCTCGACCAAGAACAAGCTCTCATTGACGACGATGACGATGCGAGCGAGCACCATCATGGCCGCGGGTTCGCGGAACGACGACGGTACGTACGATATTCTTTACGTTACAACCTTTTGCAATTGATCTTTCGGCTAAACCTAATTGAATTGACCCAGGTCCTCTGTCACAAACCACCTCGCCGCAATTGTAGATATTGGCGGCGTCAACAGCTTCCGATCCTTTGCCCGGAGCTGGCAGCGCGCCGCGGGGTTCCACGAAGTCATCCCCCGCCGGCCGAGCTTCGTTCTTGCGCCGGATCAAGAGGGAGAACATGTCCAGTACGGCCGGAGCCATGTCGAGGGTACATCGCATTCGCAACCGGGACTCCTGCGTCAGCATCTCGAAGCATCGTCGTCTGCGCAGCCCAATGGTGAGCCCAGTTCGAGTCTCGGATCGTCCCCGCGGCTGGTCAGAGATACATATCACGATAGGGAGAGCAAGCCTCTGCTCGATGTCGAGGCCGCCGGCGCATTACCTGTTGGGTCCCCCTCCGGCCGGTCCAGCATCTTCGCCGTTCCGCCTCACCTTGCGGCCCCGGACATTGTCGGCAGCTATGGTTCGTTCCGGAGCTCCTCGCCCTATGGAACCGCGGACGGCACCATGCGCCACCGCATATCGTTTAGTGAGGGAAGCGGATGGGGTGTTGCAGACGAGGAGGAAGACGGCGAGGACGCAGCGCATGGCGAACACCAGCCCATTCTCGTCAAGGAGGTGAAGCAGGGCGACAAGGTCGTACTCGCCGTTGAGGGTCAGAGCACCCTCCCGCAATCCATCTTCAACTCGATCAACGCCATCATCGGCGTAGGACTGCTTAGTCTTCCGCTAGCCCTCCAAATGACAGGATGGATTCCCGGCCTGTTTCTTCTCACCCTAACGGCCGCCGTCACGTCGCATACCGGAAAGCTGCTGTCCAGGTGCATGGACTACGATCCTACGCTCATCACCTACTCGGACTTGGCCTATGTTTCGTTCGGTCCACGCGCTCGAGTTGTTGTCTCGGCGCTCTTTACTCTTGAGCTGGTGGGCGCTTGCGTCGCCCTTGTTATTCTTTTTGCCGACTCGTTGGATCTCCTGCTCCCAGGGTTTGCTACCGTCACTGCCTGGAAGGTTGTTGCGTCTGGTTTGGTATTGATCCTTAATGCGTTGCCGTTGCGCTTCCTGAGTTACACCAGCGTCGTGGGCATCTTCTCGACCTTTTGCAGTGCGTATCTTGGCCCCCTTTGTTGGCACCCTCAGTCACTCACCTCGAATAGTTGTTATGATCGTCATCATTGATGGCCTCTACAAACCTCACGCTCCAGGCTCATTGCGAGAGCCGGCAACGACATACCTTTTCCCTTCCAACTGGCTTGCCCTGCCACTTGCGTACGGCCTGCTTGCTAGTCCCTGGGGCGCGCACTCTGTCTTCCCGTCGGTAAGGTTATTGAATTCCTTGTCCTTTGGTCGGAAACTAACATGGGATAGATCTATCGCGATATGCGTCATCCGTATAAATGGAGCAAAGCCGTCAACGTCACCTTTTCGTTCTCTGTGAGTTATCAGCCTGCTCTGGAGTGCCTGCTCTGGAGTACCTCGTCTTAGATGCTAACGCGGCTTAGTACGTCCTGGATACTTGCCTGGCCGTCATCGGCCTGCTCATGTTTGGCGACGGCATCCGGGATGCCATCACCTCCAACATCCTCAGGACGTCGGGCTACCCCGAGGGCTTGTCCGTCGTCATGTGCATATTCATCGCTATTATTCCCCTGACCAAGATCCCTCTCAACGCCCGTCCTATCATCACAACCATGGACGTCATCTTCGGTGTTCACGAACACCACCACCACCATCACCACCACGAACACTCCCACGATCAACCCTCCCGGAGCTCACACCTTGTCTCCCAGGGAATCCGAGCCCTCGTGCGAGTCTCCATTGTCGTCATCCTGCTCTTCATCTCCATCGTATTCCCGGCTTTTGACTCGGTGTGCGCGTTTCTCGGCGCGGCGCTCTGCACACTCATCTCCATCATCTTGCCTATCTCATTCTACCTCAAGCTGTTCTGGGAGGAGGTGTCGATCCGGGAGAGGATTGTGTCTGCTGTGTTGCTGGTTGTGTTTGCTATCTTGGGTTTGCTAGGAACGATCTGGACGTTTTTGCCCAAGCATCTCATTGGCGCTGACTAGGTGTCGGATTGTGTATATATACAGTGGCATCTACCGGAGTTGTCAAGCATTTTGCGGTTACGTACTGGCTGTATTCGTTCTGATGGATGGGGTTGACTAGAAGATAGATCTTGATTGATAGCAAAGGCCACTGACATATTGCTTGGATATCTAGGCCAGTCATCAATCCTCGTTGCAATACAACTCTTATCTCTGATGTCAACAACACTCAGATAGGCTCCTCATGGCCCTGCGTCCACCACCTCGGGCCTCTTTATCCAGGTCGGGCCTCTTTATCCAGGCTCTATGGTTCGTCACTTGCATGCACGGTATACCTCGACTCACCGTACCTTTGGCCTCGCACTCTTACATCAGCTTGCACCGCATGACGCCATCACAGTGTCCATCGCCGCGTACTAATAGCAGTAGCTTTGTCCCCGTCCCATCTTTGTCCGTATGTATCCTGCTTGGTATGACGGGGGAGTGCAGCTTCGTTTCAAGCGTCATCGGGGAGTTGAAGCGCTGAGATCGAGGGCATATTCGAGAGATGATGACGGACAGCTTTGACTTATACTCAACTGTCTCTTGGGTGGAACATGGTCAATGCCATCACCGCTCATCGACTTCAATCTTACCTCCCATTACATGTATACATATCCTCAAAACTGCTCAGGATTTCCAAGCTTTCTTCCATCCCCTTCTATTCGTCTTTCCCCCGCCGCCGATCCCCCAACTGCCGCTCCCTCATGACATC
>JAAVUK010000045.1:0-19230 GCA_014899095.1 Fusarium buxicola | reverse complement strand
CCCTTGTCCGCCCTCCTCCACCCCCTCCTCCACCTGAACTAACCACCACCACCACCACTATCCCTCCATCCCTCCATCCCTCCATCCTCTTCCCGGCCGCTGCCATCCGTCCTTCATAGCCCTTTCCAGCCCTTCCCGGCAAAAAGCGCACCGTTCGTCCAGGAAGCAACAGCAGAAGCCGGGCCTAGTTTCGACTTCTTTGTCTGGGACCAGATGTGATGTGATGCATTGATGCACGTTTTAGCACATGCGCCATCCGTCCAACTCCTTCATGTCCCTGTCGTTCTCGCTGCTCTTCTTCCTCTTTAGTTTCTACGTACGATCACCTTGCAACTATACAAGTCGACTCCTCCTCTTCAACTTTGTCTGATATCGTGTTTCTGTGTCCTTTCGACAACCTCAGTCATCAACCTCAGTCATCAACTTCAACGCCATCTGCTTCGCTTCTCCCCGCAAGTAGACCGACGCATCTGGATCAAGAGTTCAGGCTTGAGGCTTCCCCAGTTGCCAAGCACTCAGAACGACCCCACGAACCGCGTTCCGCCTCGGACTCATTTATCTGATCGCCCTCTACGTCTCTACAACTCAGCTCTCGGCCCTCCTGGCCGCTCTACCGCCCCTCGTCGCCATCCGCCGCCCTTGCATTTTGCCTGAAGCGACCCTCGTCAATTACACGGGCTCTCGAGTCGCGAGCGTGTCATGTGTTAGGCAGCTCCCAACTCAACGGTTCCCAGAACCTTCACGCTTGATGTTGGACGACGAAAAGCACGTTTCTTGCGTTATTGCCTTTTACAGCTCTGTCGACTCGTACTACGCTCGTCGGATATTGGCAGCCCGCTCAAGCCGCCGCCGCCAATCCCGAATCGACCGTGGCCGCTTGCCTTTAGCTCAATACAGCACATCGAAAGAACCCTCAACGTTACAAAGACGCACCCATGCTCGCCGTACAGCAAGCTCCGAGGATGGGTTCGTCGCAGCCGCCCTCAGATTCCTTTCTGCCTTTTGGCTGTACGTGAACCGCCTGCCCTCTTCCTCTTTCAACCTGGCAACCTACCTTGTTATCCGGCTTGGAGGCTTTGTGTGAAGAACCTGCTAACTTACAATGCGACTCTAGACTCATTCGACCCGAACCAAGATCCTCCTCTCCTCGATCCGCCTGAGCCCGCGCCAGGGGCTCCGCTCTTATCCGACAATGACAGCAAACTTCTTTCATCCTTCTTTGAGGACATAAATGCCGATCACTACAATATGCCCTCGTTTGGCGAGGGACTCAATTTCAGTGACACCTGGCTCGACCTTCCCCCACAGTTTATGGGCTCTACTACTTCATTTGGCCAGCAGCCGGGATCTTCGCTGGCTGAACCGTCAGCTTTAGGGCTATCCCACGGCCTCGGTGATTTTCACGGCATGATGCCCATGGGATCGAACATGATGCCTCCGCCGCCGCCGCCGCCGCCGCCTCATTCACAGCACCAAATAGAGCATCGACATACCCCTGACGACGTCCTTAATGCTGCTGCAACTCTGCTTCAGAACGGATCTACCCAACGGCAAAGTTCAAATGGTGTCGATTCTTCACTTCAACGGCGCTCAATCGGCCCCCAAGTGGGTCACCTGCGGCACCAACCGCTAGAAGAGTTCCGCGAAGAGCACCGCCGTAGTGTAGCAGCCAGCGAACAGGAGCAATATCCCGACTGGATGACGGGGCCACACGAAAGGCGTGAGCACCGAGCACCACCTGCTGAATACCAGTGGGGTTCCGACGCGAACTTCAATCGTATCCAAGGCTACACGCCAAACTCGGAAAAGGAAACGGCGGAGTCTTTAAGCAAGGAACAGCTCAAGTATCTCGAATGCTTTGAACAGAGCCAAAGTGCCGAGAATACGCGACCCAGCAGCCCTGTTCATACCAAGATGGCCCCTCCTCACGGCAGGCCAGCTGAGCTTGCGAAGGCACAACAAGAGGCAGATGCCCCCCCAAGGAAAAGGCGGAAGAGCAGGAATAGCAAGGAGGCCCCGGATGCTGAGGCACAAGACCAGACAAGCACACCCAAGTCAGCCAGGAGGCGAAACCCTAAGACGGAACGTGTAGTCTCGACTTCCTCTGTCTCGATAGACGAGGCATCAGCTGGTAAACGTCGTAAATCCGCCGCCAGCGCGGCGAAGGCGGCGCGGGAAAACCTTACGGAGGATCAAAAGCGAGAAAACCACATCCGGAGCGAGCAGAAGCGCCGAACGCTCATCAAGGAGGGCTTTGACGACTTATGTGATCTCGTCCCCGGACTCCGCGGCGGTGGCTTCAGCAAAAGCACCATGCTTTCGATGGCGGCAGAGTGGTTAGAAGATCTACTCAAGGGTAACGAGGCCCTTGCCGCCCAGCTGGCTGCTCTGGAAGGGCGAAAATGAAGGTTCGACCACTCAGCCAGTAGTGACAACACGTTGCTTGACCAATGTATAGCTCGTCGATTTTGGGAGGGATTATTTCTACTTCGGGATGGAACGGGACGGTAATTCCCCGGTGGACATGGCGTTGATGAAATCGGACTGATAATGTCTCTCTACATATGGTAAGGCGCTCGTAAGTACGAGCCTGAGGCAGGAGGTGGTTGATATTGTTGAATACCCAAGGTGAGAGGCAGGCGGTGTAATGATGATGGGGGTGATTGTTTATGGAGGCTAGAAACGCTGGCTCAGATGCCAAGGAATGGATGAGAACCGAGAGATGGAACAAGCTATTATATGAGCAATGTGAGAATGAAAGTCGGAGACAGAGGTACTTATGAACGACCTAGAGTCTAGATAGCAATGACAGATTCTTCCCCCTTTATGCGCCCTGGTATCTTGGTTCCATGAAGCATGGCCAAGACGATGAGCAGAGAGGTCAAAGAAACATGTCCTGCAATCGTTCTTTCATAAAATCCTACAGTCACCATCGAACATGAGTGATGTGATATGCGAGAGGTCCCTGCTGGATTTAACTTGCGGACTTAGATAGTCGATTAAGCTTGGATTGTACGAGACCCCACAATGGACCCGTCATGCAGAAACTCGGCAACAGGGCTCAGCATCCATAGTCGTTTCAGAGTCTCTAGGGAAGCATTGATTCATTCACCCACTCACTCAACTTTGCATTTTTATTTATCGCTTTACGAGCAAGTTTTAGTTTTTTCCTTCGCGCGCGGTAAACTCACTCCTGACAGTGCCAGGTCCCTGGCAAAGCGTCGCTGGAGCGGAGTCTCAGAAGGACCTGCACTTAATCAAGCCCAGGCTTACGATCGCAAGGAAGCTCAGACAATTGGCTGCTGCACCACGTTGTACGAGAACCCCATGTCAGCCTCGTATCCTTGTGTAGGGTGCGAGGATTTGAGAAGGTTTCTTCCCTTCCTTGGTGCTGATAGGGGCTGTTGCTTAATAACGTTGTTGCAGATGGAAATTTGTCAGGGTTCGAAGGATTGGTTGCTGTTTGAGATATAAGATAAAGTAAAGATAAAGTACTACGTAGTAGGTAGGGAGTTGAGACCGAGTACTTAAACAGACTGAGATCCGTCATCATGTGTTGATGCAAGCTTGTTTGACATGACTTTTTCTTTCGTCAATTCCTGTACTGTTCTTTAGAAGGGATTGATAACTACCATGAAGTTCTTAACCTCTGTCTTTACCGGCGCCCTCGGCCTCTTCACGACAATATCAGCCTCCACCATCGCGCGCCATGCCGACCATGCCCCTTACTACGCCCGCGATATGGAGGAGATGAAGACGTGCATCACGCCCGGTGCAATCCCGAACATTACGGGCTCGCAGATCCGCAATATCGGCGTTGTTCTCTTCCAAGCCTTTGACATGATCGATGTCTTCGGCCCCCTCGACCCGCTGCAGCTTATGTCGCTCAGCGTCCAGCAGCTCAACTTGCATCTCATCGCCGAGACGCTCGAGCCCGTCACCACGGCGCCCATCAAAATGAACAAGTTCAACTCGAGCTTCTGGCCCACGGTTCCGCCGACCAACACCTTTGCTGACGATCTGGACCTCGACGTTCTCATCGTCCCCGGCGGAGGGGGCGCGCGAAACCCCAATCTTCAGGCTGTGACGGACTACATCGCCAAGATGTACCCCAAGGTCAAGCTGCTCATGACCATTTGCACGGGCTCGGGTGTTGCGGCGAGGTCGGGTGTGCTGGATGGACATATGGCGACGACTAACAAGAATGCTTGGGCGACGGTGATGAAAATGGGGCCCAAGGTGAACTGGGTTTCTCCCGCGCGCTATGTCATGGACGGAAAGGTCTGGTCTTCATCTGGTGTAAGTCCCGGCTGTCTATCTCTTGTGCTGTACTTGGTGTGTTGGCATTGACACTATTGCGAAAACATTAGGTCACCTCCGGTCTGGACCTTATCTTCGCCTTCATCGAGACATTCTGGGGCTCTGAGCAATCAGAGCGCATCGCAAGCATTGTTGAACACGTCCCTCGAGCTGCGACGGACGATCCCTTCTCTAAGCACTTCAATATTACGCCTACAGAGGCTCGTCCATGCCCAAAGGCTTGAGTAGAAGGGTCGATAGCTAGGAAGCCTGGACTCTGGGAGTCATGGCCACCATGACAGTGTGAATTCTTTGTAAATCATTCGCCAGTCAAGCTTTAAGCTTAGCAATGTACCTAGAAGAGAACCAAAAATAGAATTGCCCGTCTGTAGGCCAGTCGGATCACTCGGGCTCGGGCTTGAAGCTCCTCGTTGTCTCCGATACCCGGCAGGTTCTCAGCTGAGAGGGTTTCCAAGAATATGTGGGCCAACACATGCTCAGCCTCACTCGCAGTCTCACTCGCAGTCTTGTCATTACGTAGTTCCATACCCGAATCTGGGGTGACAAGTTCGCGAGGTAGAATATGGAGAAATAAAGTGCTTAGTGTGAGCGCGTCGATGCTTCGAGACAGCCATCATGAGCCCTTTTACCAGACGAAGGTGTTGTTGTTTGATACATGCAAGTGATGACAAAAGAGAGGTGTTTCAACTTTAACGTTGGGGGGGTCTGTAGTGACCAGTAGAGTGCACTAGCCTATGACCCCGGGGAGTGACGTTTAAACCCGCGCGCTAAACCTTTTATCCATACCTTAATTCGAGCGCATCTCAAAGATGGTGTTAGTATCCTTCAACCAAAAGTTCAAAGACAAGAAGAAGAATGCATTTTCCGGGATAAACACGACATGCTTACAAATAATAGTTTCATCGGTCTTGACTCCACAACATGTACCGGCTTTTGCTCCTTCAATGTGTATCAAGTTCAAGTCTGGCCAAGGCCAACGGATCCTCCCACCCTCCTGCCAAGACAGAGCCGTCGTGGCCCACGAGAGGATCGTCACACCAGCAAGCCAACCGTATGCTATGGCTCGCACGATCTCGAATGGGATTGGTAGATTTGATGTTCTTAGTCGACACCCCAAGAACGTGGTCTGGAATCCCATCTCAGGCCCTGCTGGATGAGTTGGTCACTTCTGCTCAGCCCCGTTTGGCTGTCAAGTCTAAAGACAAAACTGTACAGTCTCGAGAGCCAAGTCCCAGAGCCAAGCAAAGGCGTACGTATGCTCTCAGGTGCTTCTGGACGTTCTAGCCACACACGTTCATCCGCCCCGCAGGCTGTGTCGATCGGCCAAGGCACAAGAGCTTTATGCTCTGCTTGAGGGACGCGATCTAGACATGCCCACCCATGTACCATAGCCTCAATGTCGAGGCCCCGCCTATTCATTGAAATGCCACTCATACCCGTCCAGTCGAGAGTTGAGAGCTTGAGCCGCTTCTGCCGATGGACGTTGCAGATAGCAACTTAGCCGAGCGTATCCAGGGTTCATGTGTATACAATTCCTCTCATTTTCTTCTTCTTCAGTCTCTGCCTACATTCTCTCTCTTGTAAAGGACAGGATACCCAAAACTCAGAGACTTGCTTCCGTGTAATATTGGGTAACAGGGTTTCTCTACGACGGGGGACAGCAATATGGTAGACCCTCCATTTATATGCCTTTTCCACAAGCACATATTGACCACACTCCCCAGCGCGACGATGAGAGATACCCCACGGTGGTCAACCCGCCGGCAGACATGACCGCACCAGAAGTTGCAACTGCGGCACGCATTGACCCTCACGGTCGCGACAAGATCGTTAGCGATACTCAAGATCTTGGGATGATTCTAACATATGACGATGCGCAAAAGGAAGTCGCCGGAGACAAGGACATGAAGAGTGCTGCTGGCGCTGCTGGGGTGGCTGGAGTGGCTGGACCTGTCGGGACACGAGGCGGAGCCCCAACAGACTCAATCGACAAAGGCCCTCGAAGGATATTTGGCATGAAGCGACGGAAGTTCTTCATCGTCCTTGCAGCTGTGTTGTTTCTCTTAGTTGGCGCCATCGTTGGCGGTACAGTCGGGGGCATAAAAGCCAACGAAGGCGAAGGCGAAGGCGAAGGCGATCCATCACCAACTACGACTGACACTGGGCCTGTACCGCGTAAGACGGGCCCCATTGATGCTGACGAGCGCTTCTTATCAAGCGCAGTCGCCTTGGATGACGCCGACGAAAATATCCAAATCTTCTACAACGACCTCAACACGACCAACATCCTCTATCGCCGTATGCATGATGGAGCTGGTGGCCCTGAGCACACCCTCGACCTTGACATCGAGCCCAATTACGGCACGCCCCTCGCCGCGACGCTTAGACTCGCTACGTCTATCATCACGACCCAGCTATTCTATGTGACGACTCGGGACAACAAAACCCAAATCGCCGAGGTCACGCTCAACTGCGGTAACATCAACAAGACCACCACCGATCAAGGCGCTGGTGGTGATGATGGCGACGACGACGACGATGACGACGGCGATGATAATGCTGGCGGTGGAAGCACAAACGCCAATAGGGGCACGGCAGCTTGCAACGTTGACTCCAACTCCATCATCTCTTCCAACATGACCAACGGAGTTCATCCCGAGTCCAAGCTTGCAGCGCTTCGCCTCGGCAATGAATCGGTTCGAGTGTACTTCCAGGCCAGCGGCACCAACATATGGGCTCTCAGCGGAGATAACACCGCGGCCGAAGGCTGGGTTGGGGCTAATCTCATGGACGGTGTGCGGCCTGGCTCTTCCATTGCAGCGACCCGTTCCAATGCGACAGATATCCATGTCTTCTTCGTCGCGAACCAGACGAATTGGTTGCGGACCTTTGACTCTCTCACAGCCCAAGTCGTTGATGACAAACCTGGCTCCTCATGGCAACCGACGGCCTTCTTCGATGCCACCTACATCCCCGCCTTCAACTCATATCGTGTCTTTTACACCAATCCCTCATCAGGCACCATCGTCTCCTATTTCCGTAACGGCCCCAGGGCGGCCTGGCAGCCAAACAACGACGATGCTTGGGGCAAGCCTGCCAGCGGCATTACTGCCATTGGGTGGCAGAACCATGTGCGCCTCTTCTATTACCAGAACGGCCAGTTGACTGTGTCTGCAAGTGATGGCCAAGATTGGCGCAACCCGGCGTCTGTGGGATGAGGGACTAAAATACGGATACCGGGGGCGTTTTGGGCGAGTTTCTTTTCGGATGCCAGATACTCAGGGCGAGCCTTGGATTCAAGTGTCACGGCGGTCAGCAGAACCCTTACCAATCAATGCAATGGCACCACGAGACATGTCGACATGTATTTCAATATCCCACAGATGAATGGCCTGTTTCTTGATTCTCTCTTTTTATCGATTTCGTCGCGTGGTTCCTTTCTACGCCAGACCAATATGGTACAGTTATCCTTCACACTTCACCCGCCTTTGACCACACCACGTCCCATTTCCCTTAAACGCCAGGCTCTGCTCGCCGAGATAATTAACTCAGATCCATCGTCTCCCCGCCGTTGCTGACAGCCGGTGCCGCCACCGCCGCCGATCCCACCGTAAAGTCTACCGCGCCAGTGTTGCCGATTAGACGATTCTCCGACTCGGCGACAAACTTGACGCTGCGGGCCGGGTCGTAGAAGAGCTGGAAGCTGCGCTGCACGTCCCCGATTTCGACCTGCTTGGCTCTCCGCTTGGCTGAGACAAGCTGCGAGGTGCTGATGAGGTTACTGGCGTAGCGGAGGCCGGCCTCTTGGCCGATCTTGGTGAGGAGAGCCAGTGCATCAGGGTGAACGTCGATCTCCTCTTCTTGTGCTCGGATCGAGAGGATCTGCTTGAGCTCCTCGGGGTTGTAGGAGTGAGTGTTGATAATGACGACTCGGTCCAAAAAGTCGAGAGGCAGACCATGAGGGCTGCGGTAGTCGGTGCCGCGGATGCGCGAGTTGCCCCGGTTACTGGCCATGATGACCACAGGTGCCAAATCGTCTTCGAGGCCCCGGTTGATGTATGAAAAGCACTCGATGTCGAGCATGTGAACTTCGTCCATGAATAGAACACCAGGGACAATCTCGGCCTTGCCCTCCTCCTTCCACTCACCGACCTTGGTGTTGATCTGATCCCGGATCTCACTGCGGATCTCTCCCGTGTCGCCAGAGAACAGAGCCAGGAAACCTTGTGTCCTCGAGTTGATAACGTCAATCTCATGCAGCGTTACAGTGTGCACCACCTCCTTGCGCTTCTGGAGCTCTCCGTCAGGGCACTGTAGGAACTTGGTGTCGACGCCCATGGCATCGTAGTCGCGTGATCGAGCGTAGGATCGGCCGAGCTTGGTGATTTTGCCAGAGGACTTATCGATCGAGATGATGTCGCCCGCCATGACGCGCTCCTTGGTCATGGCATCAATCATCTTGCTACCCATGTCGTAGACAGCCTCCATATCGGTCGTCTTGATGGTCAGCTTACCCTGCTTGGCGCTGCCGGTGACGCTGCGATCAATCTGGATCTCGACGACTTCTCCTTCCATAATCTCGCTCTCCTCCTTTATTCGGACACCGATCGACTTGCGGAAGGCTTGGGTGAGGGCTTCGGTCTTGGACATCTCAAGAGAGAATATCTCTGACGAGGCGAGGCTTGTGAAAGGAACATCGGGGCCGAGGGACTGCGCCATTCCCATTGCGATGGCGGTCTTTCCGGTACTTGAAGTCTATTAGCGCGCGTAATGATGCATTAACATGGAACATACCTGGGAGGGCCAGCAATGAGAACAGCTCGGCCAGCAATCTTCCCATCCTTGATCATCTGCAGGATAACAGCCGCAGCCTTCCGCGCTTTTTCTTGTCCCACAAGACCTTGAGACGCAGCTCTAGGCTCTAAGGTTGTAGGATCGACGCCGAGGCCGCGAATGTGAGAATGAGCTGCGATGAGGTTCAGACCTCGAAGGTCCTTAGACTCTGACACGGTCATAACAGGCTTTTGAGTGTATCGTCAGCGACCGATCGCACAATTAGGGACGTCGCGTGACTTACGGCAGCCATCTTGTTGCGTGTTACGCGCAAAAAAATGTCCGATATGGTTGAAGGTTGAGGTGCAAGGCTGTGGCAATGGCAGAGGAAGCCAGCAAGCAGGATGAGGCTGGAAGCTCGTGCAGCTCACAGGCTTGCGCATCTAGGCCTAGAAAAAAACGAGCACGCGGCTGGCGCCTAGCTGCGCCACACCCTTGGCGTGCACCGCCACATACTTAACAAAGCATGCTACTCCTACTCCGTAGGGCATCTGGATTCGGGTTTCATTACACCGTGGACCGTGAAATTGGAGGCCGGCGTGTTGGACCCTGGAGATCCGGCTGTTGGAGAAACAAAACGCCTTACTCTTTTATGTTCCACAACTGGAGTGTATGGCAGCTCACATGCGGCTTGTGCAAGTGTCATTACGCTTTATCTCCGCACCAACGTCACTACTACCTACCCAGGTACCTTATTATGTTGTACGTAGGAGCCTCTCAGCATCAGGCCTAGACTAATTAGACATTAACTTGAAACTCTCACTGGCAGCAGAAGCAAACAAAGAAGCAGGGCACTCTCCCTAGCGCTGATTGCTCTTGTGCAGCAACCATCCGCGGTTTCTCTGGCAATGATTCACGGATGTTAGGGGTTGGCTGCTTAAGATGCGGGCAGGTGCGAAGGGAAGGGACCGCACCAGTGGCGGCCAGTTGGTTGGCGCTTTCCTCACCCAACAATGCAAACGGTTTACCTCCACAAAGAACGCCTCCCGCCTTGTCTCGCCTTTACTTTTTTTCTCCTTTCTCTCTTCCACTTCGACTCCATCTTTCATTCTTATCTCGCCGCATTCGATCATTTACACGCTACGCTGTTGGTTCTTCACTCTGTTGCCCCTCCTTCTCTGCACTTGCCCACTCACCGACGCTGGCTGTTCGATCGCGCGACGCGGTTACAGCCGTTTGAGCTTTTAGCGCGTGTTCTAAGGCAGTTAGGACCTACCTACATACCTTAGTTGTTCCCACACAATTAGGTAGCGTCTGTCGGAGTCGATACCCGGAAGCTTTATTCCACCGCCGATTACGTCTGTCCCATCACCACCGAATGTTTTCGCTCTTAACTCGCTGCCAGTGCCGCAATGGCGGGCATTCCTAGGCGCCCTGACTTCGATCGTCGTAGGTCTTCTGAGGTTTACGACCGCCGCGAAGACCGCCGTGATGACCGCGAGAGACAGTCCGATAATCGCGATCGAACGTCGGATAGGTTCCATCGTTCCCCCCGAGAGCCATTCTCCCGGCGCGGTTCTTACGAGCGAGACGACGTTGCTCGGTTTAGGGAAAGAGATCGGGATGGAGAGAGAGATACGCGGGCGGCCCGCGATCAACCTGGAAAATCTCCTGGAGAGAGGCCAATTTCCAACAAGCTGAATAATACTTCAGATCAAGGTATGTGCCTCTATAGTTTGGAATAAAGACATGACAAGGACGTAGCTGACCCGTGATGGACAGGATCAAGACCACCCTCGACCGTACCAGGCGGCCAGCGGACACAGATCTCCGACGCGAGTGCCCTGGCGGATCTGTTAAGCGACAGCGTTCGTCTTCGGATAGAGCTGCAACGAGCAGAAAACAAGCTTAAACATATAAAGGCTGACCTGGAACGGTCCTCAACTAAGCCTACGGAATTCGCATCGGTGGACGAAGTCCTGCGAAAGAATATTCAAAGCTGCGAAAATGACAGAGCCAAGTTGAAGCAACAGGTTGACAAAGCAGACCAGAAATTGCAGGCGGCTCTCAACTCCTTCAAGAAGCAGCAGCCCGCAAGTTCTGATGGTCAATCAGGTGCGCAGTCGCCTCAAAAGCAGAGCTTGGGTTCGGTACCTGGTCTCGACGCGCGGTTGACGGAACTGCAAAATTCGATGGCATCACTGTTTAATACACAGTTGAATGCCGAGCTTAACAGGGTCAAGGACTCCTTCAAGATCCAGAATGACTCCACGAACTCTGCGGTTCAGGAACTGCAGAATAATCTCAACGAGGAAAAGCGGAAGAATCAGCTCTTGCAAGACAGGCTCGATAGGCTTGAGCTGAAACTTGAGGGCACCAACGCAGGCATGAGACTCCGAGTCACAGCACTAGACGAGAAGTTCGACAAACGGCTAGCAACAGATGCGCAGGTGCTTAAGGATCTTCAAGAATCATCAGATGGTCACAGCAAACAGCTAAGTGACCTGAAAGCTGCTGTCCCTGCTCCGGCCAAGCGCAACGCTTCAGACGAGCAGCTCCAAACAAGCATTGCGGAACAAGACCGTAGAATCTCAGCTCTGCGAAATCAGCTTGACCCCGCCCTCTCCAGCATTAGGCAACTCAAGGAGACATCAGACACCCAAGACTCTCGGTATTTTGCTACTAAGGATGCGAATGAGGCCTTGAAGATACTCAAGAGCCACACTTTAGCTCTTGAGGAGGAGAAGCAGAAGAAAAATTCTCTGGCGGATGACGTTTCCTCGTTGCATTCTGCCATGAAGGCGCAACAACAAAAACAAGAGTCTCTAGACGGTGTCGTTTCCTCCTTGGATTCCGTCATCAAGGGAGATCAACAGAGACGAAATTTATTAGTGGCAGACGTGTCCTCGCTGGGTTCTACTGTCGAGGAACAGCGTCAGAAGCAAGAGTCTCTGGTGGCAAATGTGTCCTCGCTGGACACAGTTGTCCAAGAACAGAAACAGAAGCAAGAGTCTCTGGCGCATCATGTTTCCTCGTTACGTTCTACTGTCCAGGGCTGGCCGCCGGCTCAGGCCCTGAAACAGCTTATTGAGCAGTACCCATCGGCCGAGGATCTGAAGAAGCTCATTGCAGAACTACCACCAACCAATGATCTAAAGGAGCTTGTTACGGAGTTACCAAAGCTGAGGGAATCACCGGCAGGTGTGAACCTTGGCTCTTCTCGGGCGTCGTCCATGACGAAAGAGGAGGTGATGCAAACTGTAGCCCCGAGAATGGAGCAGATGGAGAAGACACTAAAGGAGGGGTTAGCCGAGAAGTTGGCGACGGTGGCCACGGGCTTCGGAAATTTCATCGACTCGGAAAGACAGAAGACTCTCAAGGTTGAAGAAGACGTCAAAGAACTGAACAGCCGCATCTTGGCGCTCGAAAGCCAGCGCGCTTCTGCACTCGAAAATGAGCGCGTCTTGGTATTCGAACAAGAACTAGAGCAAAACAAGAAAAGCGTCGCAGACCTTGCCAAAACCCTGGATGAGCGGGTGAAACACCAAGAGGACGAAGCAGCTACGATCAACAATAAAATCGTCAGCCTGTACCATGGGATCGAGAATGCGCGCCAGGATTCAAAGACGGGGATCGACGACATGCAGTTCCAGCTCGCACACATAAGTGACTGGGCGAAAAACCTGAACACGAAGCACTGGCACAGTGAAATAGTGCAGCAGATCCAAGCCCATATACCCACTCATGTCCATGTTCAGCTTGAGAGCCTCTCTTCGCGCTTGAATGCGCTTGAAACCCGGGATAACGAGACTGAAGGCATGAACAAGAGGCGCAGGGCGGCAAACGGGAGCCCAGTGGTGGTTAATGGCAACCACTGAGGAGGGGCCGGCCCCTAAGGTATTACTTGAGTCTAAGTATGTGTCTGCGGAGCCTCGAGTCGGCGTTCGCACGGGATGGTTTGGCATTTTGGCCGGGAAAGGAAGTGGGTAGGAAAGGCAATATACCCTGAATATGACGTCGCGTGAATTTTTCAGCCTTCGTCGAAGTAGGACAAAGCACATGTATGTTTCTGTGCGATGTTTCTTTGACATGGTACTGAAGGCTGTGCTATCCAATGTGATGGTGCAAGTGAGACGCTGTACATGGGCGAAGTGAGGTGAGGTGAGTGTGGTGAGGTTAAAGACGGCGGGCCCGGGAGGCTAACGCTCGGAGCCGACGGGAGAGATGCACCGGCCGATACAAGGGGAAGCGACAAATGACAATGGATCAAGTGAGCAAGGTTTCAATACGCGCATGCTGAGACGGCCAGATGCTTTATTGGCAGCGGTGAGATCTTGCAGTGCTAGTTGCGCGATACGTTGTTCAGGGAATAAAGTTACTTGACTGTCGGTTTGGCAACGGTGTTTGGGCAGAGAATTTGAGGTTGTTAACTAATGGATAAACGCAAGACGCCCAGGCATGATAAATACAGCGCAGGTCTGACCTGGCACGTGAGCGTATAAAATTATGGAGGTGGGGAGTGCACCATGCATCATCACGCTGCACGTGAGGATCGAGGAAGTAAGGCGATCAGGGCGATCGAGGACTCTACTCACTGTCCCAAGAGACGGCTAAGCAAGGGGTTTGGTTTAGTAATCCGAGTAAACAAATCTTCAAGGCAGGTTAAACATTACTATCGGCTTGCTTTTATCAAATACAATGTGTTCTAGTCTTGACAATGCGATAGTGTTGTAGGCATCAAACGGCGTGTTAAATTAGCCGATTGATTCATCCTACAAACTGCAGCCAACCCTTTTTCAGATATACATACACAACTAACTTAAGACAACTGCCATTCAAAACCTCGCGAGCTGCAACACAAACAATCGATAACAACATCAATTCACATACAAATTCAAGGTCCTAAATTGAGCCTCTGCGTGGTGACCACAGGGTAAGCAAGTTGGCTGACGTGCTTATCCTAAGCGCGTGCCTGTCATTCCTCACGCCAATGCGAATGCCAATGCCAATGCCGTCAGTGAGAGACAGCCGCCAGACCACGAGTCCCTGGCATCCATTCAGCCACAAAGACAAGTTCCAACAGGCCAGGGCTGAGTGCTCACAAGCCACAGACGCCTCCGGCGACATTCCCACTCACGGGCACCCACCACAAGTGGAAACCTAGGCTACGTACCTTAACTTTATCTTGCCTGAGGTACCTTAGCAAACGCCGGGCAGGGCCTCAGGTCCCCAGGAATGGAAGCCACTGACTGACACCGACACTACCTAGGTAGGTAGGTACCTAGGTACTGTACCGCCTATCGACCCCTACCACTGCCACGACCACGCCCTTGTCTCTTGCCGCTTTCACGCCCTCGCTTTTTCTCTCCGGGGGGGGGAACAAAGCAACCCAGACCCAGCAACAAAGAAGCGAAACCTTTTCCAGGTTCCATCCTGGCCTCATCCATCGCGAGCCGCATCACGACTTCTTCGTCTCTTGTGCAGTCTTTCTCTCCACCAATTGTCGGGCCCTGGACGGAGCTTTTGGGCTCTGATCCACTGCCGCTGCCGCTGCCGCTTCCGCCTCTGCCGTCTTGCTCAGCGCGCGCCATCACCTGCATCTGCGACTTGTCACTCGGCCCCAGTTTGCGTGTGTGTGTTTGGTCTTGCCGCCCCCCGTTTGGTCCGCCCATCACCACCAGCATCACCATCACCATCGCGACGCTTAGCAAATCAGCCGCGGCCAACACCAAACGGAAGGAAATCAAAAACTCCTTGGTTCGCGCTACAGTCCATCCTTCTATCGCATCAGCGCTCCTCCGCTAGCTTCGTCACCGCCGCCCGTTGTTTGTCACTCTATCGCTCCCATCGTCGCGTTCCCGGCCTCCCTGCGGATCCCCCGCGCGTCACCTGCGATCCCCTACCCTCACACCTCGTACCGCCCGTCTTCGTCCTCTCGGCATGCTCACGTCCACGAACAATGGAAGCCGCGACGAAGACGGTTCAGCAGCTTACCCAGCGCATTCTGCCCGAGAAGCCTCACCACCTCTCCTACTCCCCCGACTGGCGATACCACATCCCCGCCAACGAATCCAGACAGAAGCACCCTGAGGAATGGGAAAACACCCGCCTGCAATATTCAACCCTCGTGTCGGAAGCCGACCGCGGTGTTCTCCTCACCAGGTCATACTACGACATGCGTGTCGAGCCCCCCAAGCCCGTCCCTCGCGACGTGGGCCTCCTCGCAAAGGGCGGCGAGAAGAAGAAGCTGTCCCTGAGCGACTACAAGAATAAAAAGACCTCTGGTGTCACGTCCGACACCTCGACTCCCGAGCCACCCAGCGCCAAGAAGCGGGATCTTGAGCGCGCACATGCAGACTCGAAGTCTGTACCCGAAACAAGGAAACCTGACTCCCATCGCCAGAGGGACTCTCATTCCGCCGTCGATGCTAAACCCCCAAAAACTCGAGAAAACAACATTGTCGATATGAGGTAGGATACTCCATCCAATTACGTGCTTTGATTGACCTGGCGACTGGGGACTCTTCGTACTGACCTTGCTGCAGACTCCCTCCGAAACCGCCAGCATCCCTCCCGCCTCGGCCCGTGTCGCCAGACAACAGGAAGCGCGCAGCTAATACCGACGACGACCATCGGTCGCAGAAACGGCACAAGACAGAGTTGCCTCGTGCAGCCGAAGACAGGCCGCGACCGGCTCGCGACGAACCCCCACGCCGCAAGGACCGAGATTCTCTGGCGCCTTCCGACCTCCCTCCCCGAGACAGCAAGACGGCCAGCTCCTCATCGCTACCCAACGGACGCAGTATTCTTAAGGGTTCCACTGCCTCTGCCGCCGCTCGCAATCCCTCTCCAGCTGGGCGCGCACGTGGTGACTCAGTCAATGGTGTTCGACCGAGCGCCTCGGGAAGCACGAAGAACACTCCGACCAAGGTCGATGCAACTTCGCGATCATCAGTGCCCCCTCTGCTGTCGCCTCTACATTTGAGCTGGGATAGCCAAAACGGGGCTGAGAAGGGAGAGAAGAAGAGGGCTCGCGAGGACGCCGTGGATGGCACAAGGCCGACAAAAACGAAGAAGCCTGAGTCGCTACCTCCCCCAAAGGCGAAGAACGACGAATACAGAGACAAGTCCCCAGTTCGGATGCCCTCACTACTGTCGCCGACCCTGCCAAGTGCCCTGGAAGCAGAGCTTTCTCGAAGAAAGATTTCGGCCAAAACCTCAGAAACCAAGGCACGGGAAGACCGAGACAAGGACGTGCGAGCAGACAAACGGAGCGAAGAGCGACCCAGGTCGTCAACGGCTCGAAAGGCGCCTGTTGAACAGGAAGAGGAAGAATCGAGTAATAAAGAAAAGAAGCGATTGATTGTGACCTTACGGATATCTAAGCGGATGCGGCAAACGTTCAAACGAATCCTGGCCCTACCGCCAAAACGAGAGCGTTCGGTCAGTACGGAGGCACCGTCTTCTCAGGCAAAGAAGCGCCCCATCACATCGGAGAATACTGGCGACACAATAGCCGTCAAACGACCCCGTATGCCCTCTGTGTCAAGCCTCCCGCCGCCGCCTTCGACGCCATCCAAGAAGGGTACTGCTGCTATGTCGCGCGTCCCTTCAAGTAACTCGCAGGCTCATACACCCGGCGAGACGACTACAGCAACACCTGTACCTCCCGGGTCCTCAGATCGCCCCAACACCAATGGTACGGATGGCCCACGGGGCGACAAGGCCGATCCCCGGGCTGTCTACGACAAGCATGTTCGCTTTTCCAACTTGGGCCGTCGACTCAAGCATGAGGGCGATGTTGCGAATCAGCGGTGCAACAAGCTCGTAACCAGCGGCGACACGCGAGGCAGCGACTCGAGCCGCAAGCAGTACTATGCGCTCGCAGTGGAGAGCACCGTTGCTTTTATGACCAGCTTCCATCTCCTCAACGTCAGTCGCGGCCTGCAGAGCAAGACATCTGACCCGAGTGGCTGGTCCAGTCTGATTAAGATGGTTGACTACCTGCAGAAGGAGACGCGCCGGGATGCGCGGCGATACCAACCCATCTACGCCCTCGTCTTGAGTTTGCAGGCCATCACGGCTGACGAGTTCATCAAATCGTTTGCCACTTATGAGCACATCTCCAAGGAGGAATTGTTTCAGCACCAGGCCATTCGTTACCGCAACTGGCCGATGGTGCGCGACGTCTACGAGGCCATTGATAGCTCGAATCTACGAGCTGACATTACGCCGTGGTCCACTGTCGAGGAGGTCTGCCAGGCTTCCATGCGCGTTGTTCGCCAGTGGTGCGTTGATGAGAACGTCGACTGGACTCCTGAGTTTAACCCTAAGGAGGCTAGCATCAGAGTTGGTCGATAACCAGACGAGCCCTCTGGACGGGGTTTCCAAGAACGGTCCTGTCCCTTCACAAACTCACGTACAGAGCATACTCTACCGTTATTTGATCAAGACTTCATTTGCATGTATTATGACCATCATCAACTCAGCTGTCTGCCCTGCTGCACAGGCTCTGCACAGGGCTCGTTAGTATTGGGCACAGCAAGCATCGAGCCCTTTGCCCTTCGCTCCATCGACAGCAGCTCAGAGATGCAGCGAGCCGCTGGAAAGGGGTTACGAAGCTACAGCACAAAACCACCTACAGGCATTCTACCATGCTGCTTGCTTATTCAGCTTATTTCTCGTCAGATATTCACCAACCCCGAATTCGGGCTTCGAGTTCCATTTTTGTTGATTTTTCGTTCTCGACCGGCCCCCGAGACGCCGCACGAGAACCAAGACCTTTGTTTGTACTATGATATCCCTGGAACAAAACGGAAAGCGATCTATTTATTTGTTTTATTCTTGGAACATGGGTATTCCAGTCATTGTGTTTTTTTATCCTACCGGGCTTGTTTTTCTTGTTTGCTAAGAGAAAGCTACGAAGAAGAGGAGAGGGTAAGGGAGGAGTAAGGCGCAGGCGAATCAAGGAAAGCGGAGGGGGCGAGTGAGAAAGGGAATCTTTTGGAGGGCTTGATATCATGGATACCTATTAGGTATGCATACTGCGGTGCGGATAAGGACCGAGCGCCGACACATACGGGTATGTCAAGCCAAGACCAATATTATGAACAAAGATTCGAAGAAGGATCCAGTTGAGTGACAATGAATGAAAGTGAAGCTAGAAATGTTGCATGAGGTTCAACATGATAAGCTTCGTTGAGGTTCCAGATGGATCGCCAGGGTCCCGATCGGGTGGGGCTGACATGTGACGCGAACTCAACGTCGACTCGGGGCGGGGTAGCTAATTGAGTGCTTACGGGTAAGACACGACATTACTGACAAAAGAATTACAAGCGAAGGCATGATATCATCACAGCATCATAGAGGCCAATACAATGTCAATGGGAGGGATGGATCTGGTTTTTTTCTGTCCACAGCTATACTAAGATCACTGCCTAGTAGGGAACTTGAGCCGGTGATAACAATGCCGTTACACCCCCTCCGAATATCTCCCAGGTCGAGTTTTTGGTATTTTTTACTTTCTTCGTCTCTTTGTCATTAACACACACGGCAGACGGGAGTTGCCATCCAGCCACGGCGAATTAGGTTCCGTTTTGCTTCCAGCCCCATGAGCGATCTACGCTTACTTGGAGCTGTCGACCTTGGCGACGTGGACGATGAGGTCGAGGACACGGCGGGAGTAGCCCCACTCGTTGTCGTACCAAGAGACCAGCTTGACGAAGTTGTCGTTGAGAGAGATACCGGCGCCGGCGTCGAAGATGGAGGAGTTGGTGTTGCCGTTGAGGTCAGAGGAGACAAGAGCGTCCTCGGAGTAGGCCAGAACGCCTGGGAATGTGTTAGCTTCAAGCACCATCATGATATATCAATGATAAACGTACCCTTGAGCGGGCCTTCGGCAGCCTCCTTGACGGCCTCCTTGATCTTGTCGTAAGAAGCACCCTTCTCGAGACGGACAGTCAGATCAACAACGGAGACGTTGGCGGTGGGAACACGCATGGACATGCCAGTGAGCTTGCCGTTGAGCTCAGGGATGACCTTGCCAACAGCCTTGGCGGCACCAGTGCTGGAGGGGATGATGTTCTGGGCAGCGCCACGGCCACCTCGCCAGTCCTTGGCAGAGGGACCATCGACGGT
>JAAVUK010000043.1:0-51665 GCA_014899095.1 Fusarium buxicola | reverse complement strand
CCTCTCAAATCTCTCGACCTCCCCCCCCCATCAAAAAAAGAACTGGGCTCCCTCTGTAACCACCAACCACACGGCAGTCATCTAATTCCTTTCCTGTTTCCTCCCCTTCTCCCTCTCCAACTGTGTCCTGCTTTTGTTACTCTCGCCCTCTTTCCCTCTTCCTTCACCTCGACACTTCTTGACAACAACTCATCTTGTCTCGTTTTCTGCCATACGCCGCTGTACGACACCAGATCACATACAACACGCTCCACTAGAATAGAGCTCCCTCCGGCGACTCGTTAAACCCCGCATCATCCGCAGCTCAGCGCCAACCCTGTTTCCTGGCCCTGTCTTGCCAACTATCCGAGATCTGTCGATAACACTGTTGCGCTTTGCGACACTTGAACGATTTGATCAACACCCGCACGATTTAGACAACGGGACGCGACCTAGATTAGAACAGCGAACTACGGTCTAGCTGTCAACCAACAGTAACTACAACTCTTACGTCGCGGCAAATCCCTTGTCCTCTTCTATCTTCGCCACGGCAGTAGACTCAAGGTCTCCCAGTTTCTTTCCCCAGGCTGCTTGTCGCGCCTAGGCGACAACATCGACAGCCATGTCCACCATTCAGCAACTCAAGAACTTTATTCGACATGGTAGGTCCTTTTTCCAACCGTTCCGCTTTGTTTCAACTCTGGCCAGTGCTTCTCCAATACTAACGCTACGTTGCTCCAGGCAAGCAAGCCCGTAATGCAAACGCCAACGAAGAGTCGCCGCGTAAGAACGAAGCTCATCAACAACAACCCGCAACCACACAGCACAAGACCGCGGTCGACCCTGGCCACGATCAATATTCGAACCCACAAGATCCTGCCGCCGACTATGCCAATGACGACTACTCGCACAGCCAGAGTAAGAAGCGCTTCGATGACGAAAAGCTCGCCAAGCTCGTCGCCGAGGAGAATGCCAGCAAGAGCAAATTCCCCCGCTATCCCGGCCTCGAACGCTGGGAACTCATCGACAAGATGGGCGATGGCGCCTTCAGCAACGTCTATCGCGCCCGCGACATCACAGGCGAACGAGACGAAGTCGCCATCAAAGTCGTACGCAAGTACGAGATGAATAGTATGCAGGTAAGCTTGCCCAGGGGCGTCCTGTATCTGCGTCGCCCGCTTCTCCTTGTGTTTTGATGCAATTTCTGTTCTCTTCGTTTCCGCACGTTCTCTTTCTCTATTCCCATTTACCAACACAATGGGGTTGTCCCCTTATAGGGAAACAAGCATTTACATCCAGACTTCAAGAAAGTCCCTAAGGCTGCAGAGGTGCGAGAATATTTTCCTTGACTAAAATTTCATTCCTACGTCTGGGCTTGTTGCCGTCCTCGTCTGATTTCGGTCGACTTCCTGGGGATGGCCGGCCTGCAGACTCGTGCAGGCCAAGCAGAATACTAACTCGACCGCAGCGAGCAAACATCTTGAAGGAGGTACAGATTATGCGCCAACTTGATCACCCCAATATCATCAAGCTCGTCGAATTCTCCGAGTCGCGGCAATATTACTATATTGTCCTGGAGCTTGCCCCGGGCGGCGAACTCTTCCACCAGATTGTGCGCTTGACGTATTTTAGCGAAGAACTCTCCCGACACGTCATTGTCCAGGTCGCCAACGCCCTCGAATATTTGCACGAGGAGAAAGGCGTTGTTCATCGGTATGTCATGGCTGTCTATCTTTGCCCCTTGTGTGATGTCAGTGGGACGGACCGCGCCAGAGGTGGTGATGCCCCTCCTGACGTCATTTCGCTCCTGCACGGCCTTGGATAATATCGCTGACCCCTCGCCAGTGACATCAAGCCCGAGAATATTCTGTTCGAGCCCATTCCAGTCGTGCCGTCGAAGCACCCGAAGCCCAAGCAACCCGGCGATGAAGACAAGGTCGACGAGGGTGAGTTTGTACCCGGCCAGGGCGCCGGTGGTATCGGTCGAATCAAGATTGCCGATTTTGGTCTGTCTAAGATTGTTTGGGATAACCAGACAATGACGCCCTGTGGAACGGTGGGCTACACGGCCCCTGAAATCGTCAAGGATGAGCGGTACTCCAAGTCGGTCGACATGTGGGCTATGGGCTGCGTGCTATACACCCTACTCTGCGGCTTCCCGCCATTCTATGACGAAAGTATCGAGGTGCTCACTGAGAAGGTGGCTAAGGGCCAGTACACTTTCCTGTCTCCCTGGTGGGATGACATCTCCAAGTCTGCTCAAGACCTCATCAGCCACCTCTTGGCCGTGGACCCTGAGAAGCGTTACACGATCACAGAATTCCTGGCCCACCCATGGATTCGTGGAAATGGTCCTACTCCCCGTGAGGAAAAGAAGCCCGAGGGCATGCTCCGAGCCTTCGATGCGTCCAAGTTCGAGGAGCCTGGCAAGCGTTACGATTTCCGATCTCCTGGCGCCGTCAACTTGCGTGAGGTGTTTGATGTCGGCTACGCGGTGCACCGCCAGGAGGAGGAGGGTAAACGGAGAGCTCAAATTGGTGCCAAGGGTGGCCTTACGAAACCTCTAGGTGGCCTCAACGAAGAGGATGAGGAGGACGAGGACCTCATGCAGATCGATGGTCAGGAGCCCGAAGCCGAAGCTAAACCGAATGCGACAACCCGCGCTTTGGAGCAGAGCATGCGGAAAGCCAATATCCGGGATCAAGAACAACCCCACGAGTCTCGAGGTCGGGAACGTGAACGCACCGAGAGGGGTTATGGCCAGCACTCAGCAACAGTCGCTGCCGCAGCCCGACAGCAAGTGCGTGACCGCAATCGCCAGCGCGGCGCATTCGAGCTCAACCTGGATAACGCTACTTTACTGGGCAAGAGAAACAAGAAGGTTCCCGTCATGGGGGCATAGGAGCCCAACGATATAGACTCCACCCGTGCTTCAGCAACCGCCAGGCACTTTAGCATTGATGGAGCAGTGCCATCAAGACCTTCATCTCGTCGACACTCTACAGAACTCACCTTCATGTTCGAGGACCATGATTGACGTGCGGGTCCTTTGGTGCGTTCGACATGCACCGTATTGGAAAGTCGCTTGGTAGCCCAAGAGGGCTGGGCCCAAGCGCGTTCGTCGGCAGAGGAGGAACGATTATTGAGACTGCATTAAGGCGCATGGAGTATCGGGCAGATGACATGACCCGGGCCATTGGGGACTCTTAAGACTATTCGCAAACTTTTATGTCATGTAATATTTTGTCAAGAGCGGAGGTGACGGCTCGCGGTTCGGGGCTCCTGATAATTGATCTGAGTCAAGGAGAAGAGTGAGGAGTGCACGGCAATATCCTTTGGGCAATATCATCCATCCATAGGCCAGGAGTTTGGGATCTCGTTATGTTTTTTTCTTTCTGAAATGACATGTGTTCAAGACTGAAGATTTCAATGACTTATTGTTTACTTTACGGATAGTGTTTGGCTCATCGCTGGATTCTTTGTCGTGACCAAGTAATATCAAAATCATGGTAAAGTACCTTGGTTCAGCAACCTGCTGGGGTGTTGGTCCGCATCCTCCTCTTCATCATCTTCTTTTTCTTCTTCCCCTTTGTCTTCGTTGTTGTCGTCATCACCCTCTGGCTCGATGCTTGCTGGTTCACAACTTCTGCCCTTCTTAGACAGCTCAGGGTGAGCCTCGTGTCTTCCTGTCGTGCACCCAGCCTCGCTTCCAAGTTTATCGCAGCATGACCAGACGAAGCCATCCGGAAACTCGCTGCGCATCTCGCATGTGTCGACAATCCCATGACATTCCTCATCATAGTCTGCCCAGAAATCACGCGATTCATCAACATCGAGGTCCCCTGTAACCTGCGATCAGGACCCTATCGTGACGAGAGTTTGGGCACCTTACCCCAATGGTAGTGACGCGCCAATGCATCGTTGTCTTGCTTGGAGAAGGGCTCGTCACATTGCGCGCGCACGAACACATCGTTGGTTGCCTTGCGTTTGAGCCCAGCGCTTGGAACGTTTGCAGCTTGCAGCGTGGCGTAATGCTCGAGCGCGCGAAACCGCACCGCGCGGTCACTACAGAGCGCGAGGAGGATGGCGCGAATGACCTGCTCTGGCGCTCGAAACATGTCGTCTATAGTTGAGTCGGGGCATCGTCCTAGATTCATTGATTGTTGGAGAGAAATTGATGGTGCTTGCAATGACAAGTTGTTTGCTAACGATTGCTCCCCGCGTCTCCGCGATATCCGCGTCCCTTCCCGTCCCGACCCCAAACCGCCATGGGCTGGAATATTGAAAAGCCTCCCGCTACCCAACGACAACGAAAAGCCACTGTGTCTATTTAGGGCAACTATTGTTCCTATATACAGCCTGTTTCTCATATATCGGAATGGCGTTGTGGTAAGTTTCCGATGTTATATATATCTCGTTACAGGCGTCAGCTGTGAGACGACTGGCAACTAGCAACCACCGGTTCTGCCACTGTCAAATCGGCTTCACACCCTCGTCTGGTCTCGAGGGCAGTGATTCACTATAGATGTATACCTACATAGGTATTTACCAGGGTAACAACGGCACACGTAATGTGGGTTTTTGGCACTGTCAGGACGGATTATACGAATTCACTGTTGCTTCTTCCCCTTCACCGTCGTCTTTCATCTTCAACAACTTCCTTTTCCCTTCTTCATCACTGCGAGCTGCATCTTTCAAACCCAAGATCTTGCCAGCATATCGAGTTTGCCTCTTCCTGGGCTATTCTAAAGCCACCATATCAAGCATTCACTGTCTCGAAGCTGGCTCTACGCCTATATAGACTTCAAGTAAGTTGGCTTCTTATAATGCAGCTATGCCCTTGGTCATCTCATTCCTGATTTTCTTTCTTACTTTTAGTCTTCTCGTAGCATGTCTTCTATCATGAAAGCAGTCACTCTGTTCGCAGCTCTCGTCGCTGCTAATAGACCTGAACGCCCTGGCAACCCTGATTGTGCCTCCGGTGCACACATCATCGCTGCCAGAGGTAGTCTCGAGCCCGAGGGGCCTGGCATCATTGGAGCAGTGGCTCAGAATATCATGCAGCGGATCCCTAATTCCGATCTGGCTTCCCTCGAGTACCCAGCTCTGTATGAGCCGTATGGGCCATCGCAGACCCAGGGCGTCAAGGCTCTCACCAGGATGGTGAAGAGATACACCAAGGCTTGCCCTGGCACCAAGATTATTCTCCTTGGCTTTTCCCAAGTTCGTCGAGATGAAACCTTGTGTCTATCTGCAGATGGAAACAGAGTGCTGACATGGTCAATACAGGGTGCCCAAGTCGCTGCCGATGTGATGTGCGGAGCCAGCTCCGCTGGTTTTCCATCTACAAAGCCACAGCGGGCCAACGTCTCTGAGAAGGGTAAGTCCGGACATTCTTTTATTTAGGCTGATGACTGCTGACCAGGCATAACATAGTCGCAGCGGTTGTCTTGATGGGCGATCCGAGCACTACGGAGGGCCAGCCCTTCCATATGGGAAGCAGTCATGGCAACGGGGTAAGTGCTTGATGGGAACTGATTCAAAATCAAGTAAAGAAGCTTACTGGACCGTTTCTAGATCTTCCCACGCCAGCGACCTGGCGGATGTGGATGTATCTCCGAGAAGACCATCTCATTCTGCGACGCAGGCGATCCGTTCTGTGAGGCTGGAGACCATGACTTGAGCGTCCACATGAACTACGTGGCAGCATACGGGGGTGTTGCCGCCGACTTTTCCGTTTCCATGTTTCATCGTGCCTGAGAGATATCGTGCCTGAGAGATAGGGCGGCCGCATAAATAGGCATTAGCCTGCTGACTCGGGTTTAGCCAAGGCTGGGAGACTAATCGTTGACCTCGCTTGTCGTTGCGTACAAGGTCTTGCATGGTGTCTTGCCCCTTTCAGAACGTCCGAGGCCGGTGACTACAAGAAGCCAGCGGACAACGCCAATTCGACAACAGGTACTCAAGCATGATGAGGGATGAGTATGGGCCCTCGGAATGGGCCTTGAACCATTCAAAATCAGCAGCCTGTTCCCAGATACTGCCGAGTTTGGTTTGGCTTAGCCATCCTGCGACGGCGCCGATCTCGGCCATGATGGGCGGTTTGGAGAAGGAGGTGAGACGCGATAGGAGGGCTAAAGAAACGAATTTGGGGAGGGCACGTGACGTATAAAGTATGAATATAAAATAGGCGTTTTGTATCGTATGCCTGGAAGACTCTTCCTCGTAAACGCGACGAGCAAACTGCTGTTGACGTAAAGAAGCTTGACGGCCGCTTCGCGGTCGACTTCGTTGTTGGCCAGTATCATTCATCCTGAAGGCAAAAAAAGAAGTCCTTGTCCGCTAAGCTGGATTGAGACACTTCATTGTTTTTTCCCATTCATTAGAGGTAGATCTTGGGCAAATTCACCAGTTGTGAGAAGCGATCTCGACATTGGGTTTTGGAAATACCAAGCATGCAAGTGGAACCCTACTTGGAGCAGAAAGCTAGTTTGTGCAAATCGCAATCGTAACAAGAACCACTACTCTCGATCGTGACTTCAGTTTGCCAATCCCCATCGAAGTATTACTGCCTTGCGGCCCGTCTGTACCTACGGATCTAAAGTATCTGCACGCTACTAATATCGAGACGAACTACAAGATTATATACGCAGAGTTCAGAGCCATGCCAGAACGGATACTCGGGCAATCGGCATATACAGTAATACGAGTCGAAGAGCTCGGTACCAACAGAATATCTTGGTGTGAAGTTTATAGCCAAAGAAATGCTTCTGAAAATTATATCACCTTAACCAGGTCTGATGCCTACAGCGGCCTTCTGATCGTTAACGAGCCTGAATGAAAACACGATAGATCGATAATCGGCACCGAGTCTCGTATATCTAAGCTGTTATAGCACTTATATATAGAAAACGCTACCAGGCAGGGCAAGCCACCGTCCTCGATGCGACAAATCTAGGCGGATACTATTATCAACAAAGACACCAAGATTGTGGCATAGTCCGCGAGTACTGTACTGGCACCTAGAGAAGTAAAGTTCATCCTAGGCTGTCCTAGGACTTGGTTCGAAGATGGTCACCGGCCAGCAACCTCGTATGTATTCGACGACGCCTTTTGCCAATCCAGGCTAGTGTACGTGAGTGACGAGGCGGCGACGAGTAGGGTCGGGGAGAAGCTCTTACAAGCTGGAGAGTTTGAATAGGTCGAACATTATAGGAGTGAGGGACGGTGTCGGGCCATTATGATATTGACAAAATTAGTCACACATCCAATTGTTTAGGCCAACATGATGTCCCTAAATCGGCCTTCCCCGTAGATAGTTAGAGAGTGCCAGGCCTAGTTAAGTAAAGAATTAGCACCAGCTTAAACCCATGGGTATTCACAATCACGTGCTGAATATGCCACAAAAGATATAGAAATCACAAACATAACTTGATATTCTACTCGACCTAGGACTAAAGGATTATCAGGCTTCTTTCCTATTTGGAGACACGCTTCTGGGGGGTGTGAACGTTAGCTGGTGACAAAGGATCACGTATAGACACAATATCAAATACCCAACCAAGGAGAGGAGGTCGCTGGATAATGTGGAAAGGTACTGGAACCAGCTGGTAAGGTATAAAAGCTAATAAAAAATAAAGTTAGACTATATTGTTTAGACATTCAGTCATTCAGTCATACTATAGCCAAGCATTATAGAGTGTTTCCAGTTTGTATTTATACAAACGATAGATTAGAAGATTGTTATTAGCATCCTGTGTTATAAACTGATGTTTACTAATAAAGTTCAGACCTGTATTCACCCATACAATGGGACACGTGATGCAAATGTTTGGCATTGTTAGAATGGCGATGTGAGTTCTGGCACCGGCAGAGATGCATAGATATATGAATTTTCCTTTGCTTCTCCTTCTTCACCTTTTTTCTTTCTTCTTCACAACACGCCCCAGGATCTTCCACGCCTTTGTCTCTTGAGAGCCGACCTTAGTTCAAACAACAATCACTTCTCAGTTCTTGCTACACTCCCCCGGTGCAGTAAGTCGACCTGATATTGACATGGCCAGCACACCCCGCCCCTAGGGACTGCCCCATGCTAACTCTCGACGTCTTCAGCGTTCTACCTCCGTCATGAAGCTGTCTATCCTCAAGGCAGTTACCTGCCTCGCCGCCTTGGCTTCGGCGGCCAAGGATGACAAGCGTCCTGATGGCTTCCCAGGGCTTTCGATGTGCTGCTGGAGCCCACATCGTAGTGGCTCGGGCTAGCCTTGAGCCCCAGGGTCTGGGTATGATTGGCGTCGTCGCCGACCACATCATGGAGAAGATCCCTGGCTCTGATATACAGGCTGTTGTCTACCCCGCGGCTTACGAGCCCTACGAGCCTTCTCAAGCCAAGGGCATGAAGGTGCTGACCAAGATGGTTTGGGACTATGCGAAGAAGTGTCCACAGACGAAGATGATTCTTCTTGGATACTCCCAGGTGAGCTGAAGGGGCTTCAGTCCTACTTTTCTTACTTGAGAGAGCTTTCTAATAGGTATCGGGTGCGCATGTTGCCGCGGTGAGATTTCACTTATCGTTCCTCCGTCTCGCCAACCGTTGGCGCACCGCTTTGGACGCTGCTCGGATGTCGCAGACTCGCCTGCCTCGAATGATTCTCCCGCGACTCTGGCCGCCCCCTTCTCGCTCGACCAAACCCCAGTCCCCTCATGTTTCCGAGAAGAGTGAGTTGAAAGATATCTTCAACTGGTAAAGAAGCTCTTTCTAACCAACTCAGTTGCTGCCATCCTTCTGATGGGGAACCCAAGCCAGACTGACAGTCAGCCATTCAACTTTGGCTCCGCCCACGGCAGTGGCGTAAGTGATCAAACAGACTCTGCTTCCTGGACAAACGATCGTCTTGGTCATCCGTGGCTGGTCTTACTGGCAAACTGAGAATTTTGGCCCTGTATTCTACTGAGACAGGGCGCGTGATAGATGAGAAACGAGCAGAATGGTCCAAACGTGAGGCGTTGGACATATATATTAAAATAAGATCATATTGTCGCAAAGGCTGACCGAAACTCGCTCTTAAGCCAACATGGGGAGTTATGGGGTCGCCTACCTATGTGTTGTCATGTCCGCAATCGCAGCCCCATGCTGTCCGTAACTATGTGGGATGAGATTGGTAACTGATCTGACCCTCTACTATCTTAAGGCGGTCTTTGAGAATTTTATGGCCTTATCTTGCTGCACTTTAATGTCAATAAGAATTCTGAGGCTGCGAGACCAAATCAGCCCAGCAATCACTGTGTGGATCTTGACAAGAGCGGAACTCTGGTTGAGGGCATTGTGCCAGAGAGACGCAACACTGTCTCTATTAATATCTCCTGGATATCCGTAGAGTTACTACTAGTAAATCTTCCTTCAAACTCTTAATAGCATTATCACTGACCTTAGGCGAAGTTCATCACGCCGTCGCCGCAAGAGTCGTGATGCGTTGAAACCAGGATCTCGTGCACCAGGGTGACGGTCCACCATCGTGTCCAACTTCCAAGGTTGAGTCTCTACTGTTAATTTTCTGTATTCTTAATAATGGAGTTGACTTATTTGATCTAAAGATGGGTTCCAGGTCTTCTTATCTATGGTGTTGTCTGCCCAAGGTAAGACTTGCAAGGATGGCTTAGTTGATGAGTGCCAGTTCTCCACGATAAGGGGATGTATATTGGCTCTAAATCACATTATATCCAGTCATAGACATAGTCTCATTCATACCGACAAAGGAAAGGAGTAAATCTAAATCTCGAAAATCCTCTATTGCCCATGTTCAGACATGATCTCGTCCACTTACCCTATTTCCCACATGATCCAATTTCACTCAATCTCGTGTCGCTCCTTTCTTCACCAGCCTTCATTTGGTATTGTCCATCCTGCTGCCGCGAACAGGGGCATCGAGTCCGGGTAGGACAACGAAAACGGCAGCCAAAATTTCTCTTGCACCAAATGCGGAGCCCTCTCAGGCTTGAGCATATGCTCATCGAGCTGCACCTTGATGATCCTTTTCAACACCCACGTCAGCTCCTTGGCCAGAGCTTCCTGTCTCTTCAGATCCGCATACCTGAGCTCGTTCACATACGTTCTCGCGATCTCATCAGCCAAGCCAGGCAGCGAGAGTATCACCACAGGCGAGCTGCCAACCCTCACAACATGCGTATCTTCAAAATCGTACGGAAACCTCACACGGACTTGTCTGATGAGCCCATCGGAGGTTGCTACTCCCCAGATATCCTGCCTTCTGGGGATGGGAAGCATGCCATGAGCCCTGGCCCAGCATTTCTGGGTCTCACGGGTGTGCGGAGGACAGACGATGCTGACTTTGAAGGGCTTCGCGTCGTAGCCGTAGTAAACCATTGCTGCTAGGCCACTCACGGCGTAAGGGATGTGGCTGAAGCGGACAGCGATGAGCTCGATTATCTCGCGGACTGCTCCTCGGCTCATGGCGCGATCAGTACCGCAGACAACCCCAGCGTTGCTCACTGGGATGGGCGAGTAATGAAGCTCGTTAGTAGCACGTCGATGAGTATTGCGGCCCAGCCGCGATGTCGTCAACGAAGCTTCCTTATCGTTGGGGTTCTGGGCACTGGGGTTCTGGGCACTAGGGCGCTGAAGATCAGTAGCCCAGCGAACACGCTTAGACTGATGCCCTCTTGGTGCAGGCCAAGTATCGCCTGGTGCACGCTGGTGCCCCTGGTTCTCCCGAGTGGCTCCTGCTTGTGCTCGTGCTCTGCTGTGTCCGTGACTTTCCTGGGGGGTTCGTGCTGGTGCGCATTGTGGCTGCTGCTGCTGCTGCTGAGTAGTGCGAGCTCTTCCTCGAGACGTCTTGGTCTGCTGTACACTGTAAGACGACTTCCTGGAAGACGAAAAGATGCTCAGAAGTGAGCGCAGAAACGATCCAATAGCCATAATCACAGCTTCACTGGAACAGAACTGCGGCTCCTTCCGTAGCCAAGGGGTAAAATGAAGACTTACCAGTATCTACAGTCCGAAGTTCGAGTATAGGTATCTGATGAGATAGCCAAATGTGGGCAATAGCAAGGTAGGCAGGTCTTGATTGTTCGCAGGCTTTGTTAATTGAAAGAGTCTCGACGTACAGAGGGTCCGGGTATGCACGAGTATGAAGAAAGAGAAGAGAAAAGAAAAGACCCGGGTTGCGCTTCGTTTTACAAGGAAGAAACCAAAGCTCTTTGTTGCTGTGTGCGAACAAAGACTAGGTACATGTTCAGGGGACGTCACAGGAAATGCCTGTCTCCTGGCTGAACATCAGAGCGTAGTTCTTCCACATCAATCTCACCAAAAACGAACAGGACAGAACATGGAAGAATTAGTGCCATGAGTACGATGCTAACCTCGTGCAATAGTTCGTGACATGGCAGGGTCTCTAAATCGTCCGTCCCAACCGCCAACGCCCAGTAATCTTACAAGTCCATTCCGTGGCCTCGTTACCCTTGTGTACCAGCTGCTTCTGCGCGCTTATAACTCCTCCTCCACATCCATCTGCTCACCGTTCACCTGTCCCTTAGACCCTGCCGGAGTGTCCTTTTTGGGCATTGTAGCCTCCTTGTCAATCATTTGTCTCGACACAGAGACGATGTTGTCCTCGATAAGCTCTTGACCGACGTCCTCGAGATGCTTCTTGGGGTCAAGCTTTCCAACGTAGCGGGTCTTGAGTTGATCCTTAGTGAGCTCGGTCTCCTCCTTAACACGCTTCTCGTAGCCATCCGCCAATGTGACCAGTTGCTGCAGTCTATCCTTGTTCTTGCAGCCCTCATGTCGGAAGTCGTCCATCTCCAATGCTTCAGTCCAGACGTGCTTGTGGAGATTCATCAGCATGTTCTCTTCGAGGGCGGTCTTGCGGTAGTTGATTCCGATCGAGTAGTAATGTCGGTTCAAGCCGTGGATAAGCGCCTGGATGGAGGGCTTGTTGAGGTGGCCTAAGTTGCTGGTGCTCTGACGTGGCTCCTGTCCCATCATCAAGAGCTGAGGGTTGATGAGTCGGAAAGCGTCAATGACGACCTTGCCCTTGACGGATTGAATGGGATCAATGACGACGGCGACAGCGCGGGGGTTCAATTGCTCGAATGACTGTTGGGTGTTGATATCAACGGACGAAAGCCAGCAGCCGAAACCAGGATGCGAGTGGTACCAGCCGACAACCGACTCAGGTCTGGTTACCAAGTTAGCGAGTGTCGGCAAGAGTGGATTGACTGGGCATCAACAAACCTTCCTGTTTGTCGCAACATGTCCATCATCTTGGTCTGGAATACGGGGTCGACAGCCTCGACACTAACACCGGTACCGCTCTGAGGCATGGCAAAAACATCCATCACTTTGACGGTGAAGTCATCCACGAACTCTCCTAGCATCAGACCCATGACTTCCATAGGCACACCAGCGCGACCGTGTCGCAGCATCTTGAGAAGGGCAAGGGAGGAAATGTAGACTGTTTCGGAATTGTCGATGAGGTTTGTGTTGTCCTGAGAATATCTCAAGTCAGTACAAGCACTCGAGCACCAGCATCCTCGGAGGAGCTTGAATGGCGGGTTCATAACTTACCGTGCCGTGGGCAGCTCCGCCAAGGCCCATACCACCACCGCCTAATAAGCTCCTGAAGCGCTCCATGATGACGAAGACGTATACTAGAGTGTCTGAAAGATATGCGCGAGGGCAGGAAAAGGTGAGAGTACAGCGGGAGGGATGTGGATGTGGGCGGTGATAGAGGGCGTTGCTGTGATCAGAGCTTGGGTAGCAGGTAATTGGCGTTGACGCAGCCCGGCAGCCTGGAAGCCACAGCTCGAGAGCTTAGTCATGTCACGTGCAAGATCATTTGTGGCTGAATACTCTTACTACTAGCTGTGGCTTTGGCCACTTGGAATATCGACCCCACGCGTTAAGAGCCTCAGCGCAGCAACATTAATCCGGTCTAAGGCGGCGACCCGCAGTTGGTTTGGTTCGCATCGACAGCCGCCTCTGTCCGTGGACTTACACAAGGTTTCTTCTCAAAATTCCCCAACTTCTTTCCACCCTGCGATCGACCATGCTGAGCTCTCTTTGAGCCGATTCAGTTCCAACATACCGACGACCGACTGTTCAACGTCTCTGCCCAACGACGATATTCTCGATCCTCATTCTCTTTGTGCTTCGCGACACTCTAAGCAGCCGCAGTTATGGGCGACGACATTCGAGTCGAGCTCGGCTCAGTCGCGCTCAATGGCGCATCACCGAAGAAAGTCGCCTACTTTTACGATTCCGACATTGGAAACTATGCCTACGTCACTGGGCATCCTATGAAGCCTCATCGCATTCGGTTGGCGCATAGCTTGATCATGCAGTACAACCTGTACCAGAAGATGGAAATTTACGTGAGTCTCCCCGCGTAGGCCCTCGCGATACCTTGTTCTACGCTCATCTCCCGTGCGATACACTTCTAACACTCGCAAAGCGCGCGAAGCCAGCCACTAGAGGCGAAATGACCCAGTTTCACACGGACGATTACATCGACTTCCTTCAGAAGGTGACACCGGACAACATGGACAGCTTCATGCGAGAGCAGGGCAAATACAACGTCGGAGATGATTGCCCCGTCTTCGACGGCCTCTTCGAGTTCTGTGGTATTAGTGCGGGCGGCAGCATGGAGGGCGCTGCGCGGCTGAATCGCCAAAAATGCGACATTGCGATCAACTGGGCTGGAGGCCTTCACCACGCCAAGAAGTGTGAAGCAAGTGGCTTCTGCTACGTTAATGGTGCGCCTTTCTTTCGCAGTTACATGATTCGTGTGATCTAACCATGCTCTAGATATTGTTCTGGGAATTCTCGAGCTCCTCCGATTCAAGAAGCGGGTTCTGTACATCGATATCGACGTTCATCACGGTGACGGTGTCGAAGAAGCCTTTTACACGACCGACCGCGTCATGACCGTGTCTTTTCACAAATATGGTGAGTACTTCCCCGGAACCGGCGAGCTCAGAGACACTGGTATCGGCCAGGGGAAGAACTACGCCGTGAACTTCCCCCTCCGCGATGGTATCACGGATGTATCCTACCGATCGATCTTCCAGCCTGTCATTGAGAATGTCATGAAATACTACCAGCCTGAAGCTGTCGTCTTGCAATGTGGTGGAGACAGTTTGTCTGGCGATCGATTGGGCTGCTTCAACCTGAGCATGGATGGTCATGCCAACTGCGTCAACTTTGTCAAGAGCTTCAACCTTCCTACTCTGGTTCTTGGTGGCGGCGGCTACACGATGCGAAACGTTGCGCGCACGTGGGCTTTCGAGACTGGTGTTCTTGTGGGGCAGGACATGGAACGGACCCTGCCTTACAACGAATACTACGAGGTATGTAGGGTTCTTGTTGTTGGAAGGCATCCGCTAACCCAAAGCAGTACTACGCCCCCGACTTCGAGTTGAACGTGCGATCCTCCAACATGGAGAACTCCAACAGTCGGGAATATCTCGAGAAAATCACCTCTGCAGTGATTGATAACCTTCGACAGACTGGTCCCGCCCCATCAGTGCAGTTGCAGGATGTTCCACGAAAGCCTTTCGGTGGCATGACTGACGAAGAGGAAGCTGAATTGGATGATCTTGACGAGGATGAGAACAAGGACGTGCGCATGACAGAACATCGCTGGGACAAGCGTGTCGAGCACGAGGGCGAATTTGAAGCCAGTGACGATGATGAAATGGCACGCGCTCACGGCGCAACCCGACGAAACGGCAACAAGCGGACCTTCACCGACTACCGCAAGGGAGAAATGGAGCTTGATAGCGGTGATGCCACTCCTACTAAGGCCACAAACGGTGCTCCTGCTGAGGAGCCCACCAGCGAGGATGTGCACGATGTCAATGACGATACTATCGAGGACATTTCGGCACATGAACAGCCAGAGAGAGATCAGCTAGAGAAGGAGACCGAGGAACCAGATGAGCCCGCCAAGGAAACCGAGAAGAGCAACCTGGACGGTGACGGCGATATTGGCATGGAGGACTCGGCGGCCGCAGAAGAAACGACAACAATTAAGAAGGAAGAGGTCGAGCCCGAGACTCCTGCCGAGCTAGCAGCACCCACCGAGAAGCCTTCGCAAGACGAGCCAGCGACCAGGGAAGCGCCAGATACCGCTGCTAAGGAGACTCCGTCAGAACCCAAGCCCGCCGAAGATACCACCGAGAAGCCTACGGAAGCACCGGAGGAGAAGGCTAGGAGTGAGCAGCCCGCTGACGCCATGGACGTCGATGCCGAGAAGGAGAAGCCAGAGGAGCCCAAGGAGAAGAGCAAGAGTCCTGCGAATTAGGGATTCCGCGGGAGCCAAGTTCTGTGGCTTCGATAGACATGTTGCGCCACACTTGTCGTCGCATGTGCGTACCTGACCCTTGGTATCATGCGGGCAGTTTGGTGGCAGACCTCCTGTATCATAGCGATGGTAAGATGTAGCCGGAGGTGAGGCGTTCCAGGCGTAGGGATAAGTGGCACGGGAAGGCAGGCATCACTTTATGTGGAGGGCTATGATTTGGCTTTGCCTACGACAGGATGCCTCCTGTGTCCTATTACGAGGTTTTATGTTTCTAGTTGACATCAGCGAAAGGATCTAATCAATATCACCATAGCACTTTGCTTCAATAATCACTGACGCATTCGTAGAGATTCTTGCATGATTGCTCTGCCTCTTTACTTTGCCCAGTAAATTAGCACTGTTACCGAAATCAAGTGCTCGAGCTGTCAGAGAGTCACTCGCCGAATCAATCAATTCGAATGAATCGACTTTAAGAACAAATCGCATCTCAACTGTAGGGTGAGATGGTTCCCAGTGGGGGACCGACGTACTGATAAGATCCCCCACATTCCGCCCAAACCCCACGATTCGAGTCGACAGCCGAGGTTCTCCCGGCTCATTGCTGGCCTCCACCGGACAAGGTACAGTAGTAGGGTAGGGGACGAGCTTTGACTTTGGCGGCTGCGGGGGATCGAAAAATAATTATTTCCATCAACTTTGACTCGACGAGCTTATCCCACCATCACCACCACTCTCATTGTGCTCTCTAAGCCTCCGCCACCTCACCACGACCTCCGACTCTCGATATTTCATGTCAATGTAGCAGCAAGCTTGATCCGTTCCAAAGAATCTCTCTCTTCCTTGGCGAATCCTTACCCGTTCGATCGCTTGACTCACACCATCCATCATGCCGACCCCCGCGCCCGCCGAGCCCGACGCCGCAACGGCTAAGCTTGCCGTCTGGAAGGAGGCCCTATACGATCGCTGTCGCGAGTCTGGTGTCGATATGTTCTCACAGGACGACCTCCTGCGCCTCGATGTCATCCCCAAGCGCGACCTCATGCTGCTGGCCCGCGTCGTCCAGTCCCTCAGTGATGACAAGCTTTTCATCACCATGCGCGAGGCCTCGGGCCAGGTGCTGTGGAAGTGGCGCGATGCCCAGGAAGCGCACAAGTATGTTTTCTGCGACGGCTTGCTGCAACATGGCGCATGGCTGACAATTGGTCCTCAGGTATAAGCAGTGCTCGACCGACGAGCAGGTCATGGTGTACTCGCTCATCGACGACTCCGGCGGCGATGGTATCTGGTCCCAGACGCTCCAGAAGCGCCTCAACATGCACGACTCGGTCCTCAAGAACGCTCTCAAGCAACTCCAGACCAAGGGCCTCATCGCGCCCTTCAAGAATGTCGAGCATCCCAACAAGAAGATGTTCATCAAGGCCTCCATTCGACCCAGCGATCGCGCCACCGGTGGCCCTTGGTACACGGACCAGAACCTCGACGAGGCCTTCATTGGGGATCTACAGCGTGTTGTCTTTGACTTCTTGAAGCGTCAGAGCAGCTACCACAGCACGCACGGACGGGGTGTCACACGGACCCAAGTCCCCAAGAAGGGTGTCGTCAAGGGCGGCGTGGAAAAGGGTAAGAAACGCGATGCTAGCCACATGGACGACCCCCCCTCCAAAGCGACAAAGACCTCTCCGACGACCTCCGCCAGGAAAGACGCACTTCTGCCCCTCCCCGCCGGCTACACAGGCTACCCGACCGTCCGCGACCTCGCCCGTCTCCTCTCCACAAGCGGCGTCACCCACAACACCATCCTCTCCGAACACGACGTCAAGAAGCTCGTCGACGTCCTCGTCTGGGACAACCTCGTCGAGCCCGTCAAAGTTGGCGGCAAGATTGGCTACCGCGTCTGCCGCATCGCCAAGCAGTCGATGGAAAGCTGGGCTGGCCGCGACGACCCTACTGGTCGCGAGGGAGCCCCCGAGCCCTTCGTGAGTGCCTTCACTGAGGCTCCCTGTGGACGTTGCCCAGTCTTTGAGATTTGCGAAGAAGGTGGGCCTGTAGGTCCCAACAACTGCGAGTATTTCAAGAGGTGGCTGGGCGTTGAATGACGGTTTCTCCCAATGGCTGTCTTGTGGGCTCGCTATTGAGCAAAGTCTCCGAAACGTGGAATAGTCGCGTGTGGTTCTGCTCTTATAACGGAAAACGGAAAATGGAGTTTTGGTTAGGTATGGACAGCATAAGGTAACTTTGTTTTCAGGTGGGCATAGCAGCGGCGCAGTAGGAAAAAGCGACAACGGCCATGACCGATCGCATTGGTTGTCAGCCTTCTGAAAGTTTGATGGAGTGTCATGTAAACCTACCAGGCAGACACTTGAAAAGTCCAATCAAGCATTCACACCGACACAGTGGAAATTAAAGTCAGAATAGTTGTGGGGTTTGAATGGTTGACATTGTTCAGTAGCTAGCTCTTCAGGCCAACTTGTGAATAACTAGCTCCATACTACTAATACTGCTAGTCCTCTCCGAGGCTTTGTCATGTGCTTCCAAATCCTAATCATCTTGTCTTGCCATACATTAACGTCTGGGCTGCTTACAGCTCACCAGAGTCGACAATGGTGGCGCGCTTGTTGTACTTGATGGCACCGCTGCCGGAGCCAGTGGCCTCAAGAGCCTTAACTACATCCAGGGACTGCTGGTCAGCGACCTCGCCGAAGACGACGTGGCGGCCGTTGAGCCAAGAGGTGATAACAGTGGTGACGAAGAACTGGGAACCATTCCTGTTGATATGTTAGTGGAATCTTTCATGAGCTATATGCAAGTCAGGTGCTTACGTGTTGGGGCCGGCGTTGGCCATGGACAGCAGACCGGGCTTGTCGTGCTGCAACTTGAAGTTCTCATCGGCGAACTTCTCGCCGTAGATAGACTTGCCACCGGTGCCCTCGAGGAATGTCAGCTACTGTTTCGTGTTTGGATGCTTCTAAAAACGTACATTACCACGGGTGAAGTCACCACCCTGGAGCATGAAGTCGGGGATGATTCGGTGGAAGGAAGAGCCCTTGTAGCCGAAGCCCTTCTCACCAGTGCAGAGAGCACGGAAGTTCTCGGCGGTCTTGGGGACTATATCGCTGAAGAGGTTGAAGTTGATGCGAGCCTTCTGCTCTGATAGGGATAAAGGTCAGCTCAGTGCTTCATTGGCGGGTGTGTTGGGAGTGAAGGCAGTGTCATAGGCATGTGAAATGTCGCCAGCGGAGCAACAGGAAAGACACTTCTGGTAGCCAGCTCGACAGAAGCCAGGCATTGCAACACAAGAAGACAAGGTCCTTGATGGATATTGATGATGGAGGAGAGTGGCTTCGAGGGAAGTTGCAAAGCTTACCCTTGACGGTGCTGGTGACCCTGCCGTTCTCGACGACGGGACCTTCCCACTCAATATCGAAGAAGCTATTTGACAGAAGTCAGCACGCAATTGAGAAGACATGGAGCTTGATCAAAGAACTTACACCTTGTTGCTCATGATGGCGGATGCTGAGAAAAATCGAGGAGTTCGGAGAGTGTTGGATGATACAAGTTGAGGAAGAGAGAAAGAAGTTCTTGCGGCAGAGAAGCAGGACGAGGTATGGCGGGGTAGGAGGGGCTGGAGGAGGGAGGGTCTCATTTTGAGCAAGCTGGAGGGGCAAATTGTTAGCGCGGAGCCGTTAAAGCCAATAGGAGCAGGCGGAAGAGGGGTTGAAGCGGGGCCAATCGGGAAAGCCAAGTCACGTGAAGCGAGCCAGGAGCTATCTTCTCTTTGTTTCTGCTGCTCGTCTCGATGAGGTCACCTCAACGTGGCTATGGCCATTGTGGGGCCCAGAGCTTTGCAACAGCTCTCTCTGCTGATCACCAGCGTTCAAGTGAGCAGTTCCAGTAAGCAGAGCCGATGAGCCCTGGGTTCCGTTCCTCTGACCGCCATTGCTGGTGGTGAAGCAGGTATCGAGGGAGGCCGTGCTGAGCTCTGGGGCCCAAGGGCTCCCCAAACACAGCTTCAATGGGGCTACCGTTGAGTCGATGATGGTTGCCCGGACCACGCCTCTGTCCAGGCCTTCAAGCCAGCTGGTTGCAGCCCCTCAAACAGCCCAGAGACAGCCAGCCAGTCCAGAGTCACCCAAACGCGTTGAGCGAGTGACCCGATGCGCCCGAGGTGCAGGAGACTTTTGCCCAAGGATCAATGCCCATTGGAGGGATCCAGGGACGGACATGGCCACAACAGTGGATTCTCGCCATTCTGGCCCCTCCTCCTCGAGTCTCATCCAGTCCATGGCCCATGGGGAGTAGCCCCTCCGTAAGGCCGGGAAGATGAGCGAGCGAGGACAAGGGCAAGCAGACAAGACGAGCAGCAGACGAGAGGAGACCAAACCGGCATTGGGCCGGGTTGAGCGACTTTTCCATCGATGCCAATTGGGATCGGGATTGACATTGTTGGATCGGGATGCATTGGCTCGGACATGCCACAAGGCGTCTTGCTCTCCCTTCTGGAGCTGAGCTGAGCTGAGCTCCACGGAAAGCTCCAGCTTGGTGTGACAGAGGGCAAACGCGGTTGGGGGGAATTGAGGCTGCACGTACCTTGAAGAGGACTAATACACTTGAAAAAAAGGTAGCAGTACAGAAGATGAAAATAATTAGACAGATAGAATTACAGAGATCTTGTTGATGCACGTGTTGAGGTTGGTCTTTTGGACTTCTCAAAGGAAAGGGGGAAAAGTCTTGGAGCCAGTTGGACGTCCAATATTCATAGCGCGGAACTGGATGTTTTCAGGCCTGAAGTCTAAGGTTGTCGGTACCTCGAAGGTCGCCGCGGGTGCTCGGGTATCGGACCTACCTACTAGGTACCTACTTACTGTTAGACTACTAGGATACATCTTGAATAAAAAAGAGGTGCATGATGACAAGAAGTCTTTAGGGTTCCAGCTTATGCATTGCCAATTCCGAGTGATTAATCGTAGACTCCTCCCAATATTGAATGTACTTTTCTTGGGCACCCTCTCCCGTCTAACGTTAATCGAAATCATCCCTGGTGGATCGTCACGTGATCCGGCATCTCGCATGCTGACGTTGGGCTCGATGCCAGCCGCTCTGGGAAATGTCCAAGTGTCCAGGATGGCCCGTGGCGCAAAGGGGCCCCTTTGACATCTCGTTGGAATATCTCAACCCAAGTTGCAGAACAGCAACAACGCCTCGTTTAAACTCTACGTTCTCCGCGTTTGGCTTCTCTACCCTCTGGCGGTTTTAATCTTCTTGGATTTTCACCATGGATCTCAACGACTTGAAGAGCACGGTCTCGAACCTGACCTTGTATGACCTCAAGGCTGGCTTTCGAAAGGCCCAAAATGGTACCCCCCGAGCGACCTCGTCAGCTGCGCCTGATGATTACTGACAGTATGCGCAGCTGTTATGAACTTTACCGAGATGGAATCAAAGGTTCGTTGAACAACATGCGACGGCTTTGGTTGGGACACTGTAGGCTTACTGATATCCAGGTGCGCGAGGCGACCAACAATGAACCCTGGGGCTCCTCCACCACCCTGATGCAAGAGATTGCGAACGGCACCTTCAACTAGTATGACGACCAGCCCGATATCTCTGTCCAAATTCTGACCACAATCCAGCCAAACCCTCAACGAGATCATGCCCATGATCTACCGTCGCTTCACCGAGAAGGCCGCCGAGGAGTGGCGTCAGATCTACAAGGCCCTCCAATTGCTCGAGTTCCTCATCAAGCACGGTTCCGAGCGAGTGATTGACGACGCCCGAGGACACCTTTCCCTCCTCAAGATGCTCCGCCAATTCCACTTCATTGACCAGAACGGAAAGGACCAGGGCATCAACGTGCGCAACCGAGCCAAGGAGCTGGCCGACCTCTTGGGCGACGTAGACCGCATCCGATCCGAGCGCAAGAAGGCGCGTGCGACTAAGAACAAGTACACAGGCGTCGAGGGCGGAGCGACCTTTGGCGGTGGCTTCTCAAGCGGCAGCTCTGGTCGCTATGGTGGTTTCGGCAGCGAAAGCGCTGGCTACGGCGGTGGTGGTGGTGGTGGTGGCAGCAGTGCTGCTGGCACCTTTGGCGGGTATTCTGGAGGTGTCTATGGCGATGGCGGTGGTTTTGGTGGTCAATCCGACGATTGGCGAGAGAGTGGTGCTGGCAGATCCGACCGATTCGAGGAGTACGACGAGTTTGACGAGGATGAGAGGCCTGCTCCTAGCTCATCGAGAGCCGCTGCGAAGCGACCGGAGCGAGCCCCTGTTAAGAAGACTCCTGAGCCTCCTAAGAAGAAGGAACCTGAGGTGGATCTGTTTTCTTTCGACGACCCTGCGCCGGCATCGTCTTCCGCAGCACCCGCCGCGTCTAAGAACTCCGGTCTTGCTGTCATGGCTCCCGCTCCAGTCGACGACGATGACGAGTTCGATGACTTCCAGTCAGCCACCCCTGCTCAGACCGCACCCTCCAACAACTTTGCCCAGACTGCCGTGCCCCGGGTGACATCGGCGGCCTCCTCGACTGCTCAGTTCGCGGCACCCCAGCCTCATTCGGCCCCTCAACAGGCCGATATCAGCCAGATGGTCAGCATGGCGTCCATCTCGCCCACGCCTAGCGCTACGGGCACTCCTGGAATAAACTACTCCGCCTTCAGTATCCCCGCTGCCCCTGCTGCCGCCCCTGCCTCTCAGCCCATCAAGCCTGCCGGCTTCAAGCAGTCTGGACCTAACTACTTTGGCACTGTCCAGGCGCAGCCCTCGAACCCTTCTTCCATGTCTGGCTTCTCGGGCATGTCCAGTGCTGCCTCCAATACCCCAACTACCATGGCCAACATGAAGCCTGTTACCAGTTTTGCAGCCAAGCCAGCGTCTGCTGCTGGAGGAGATGCTTTTGGAGCTCTGTGGGGCAAGGCAAGTACCGGCATCAAGAAGACGGACACGCCTACGGCGGGACCTACGATGGGCCAGCTGGCCAAGGAGAAGAGCAGCGCTGGAATCTGGGGTGCCCCGTCTGCCGGGTCCTCTGGTGGCAGTGCGCCCCCCAAGACTGGCGGCTCTGCCATGGACGATCTGCTGGGTTAAGCTGGCGAACTAAGCACGTCCAAGGATGTTGGATTGGATCACGACCTGGAACCGAGAAGACAATGGGCACACTATTGCCTGAGTAGTCTGGTGGCCTTGAGAATGTACAGATAACAAAGCAACGGGGCAACATGTTTGTTTTCATGATAGGATCCTAGATAGGCGTCTGGCGCAACAAAATGAACTGACATGTCATGTCGCTCTATTTCCAGGTACCATCTGCCCTCTCGATGCGCCGTATGCGATCGACAGCATTCGATCGGTATGCATTGCAGGGATGCAGTATCAGGTCAAGACTATCTAGTCATGGTTCATCTTCACCATCGTGAACCATGGACAACAAGGATCGAGAACCAAGATCCCAGTGCTTCGACCACTCGAGAGACCCCAGGCCCAGTTTGCCGGGTGCCGTAGGGCCATCTTCCTAGAATAGCTTGCTTGTTGAAGCCAACAATGGCTACACCCACCAAGACGCCCTCCAATCTTGCCCTGTCTGCGACCGCATCCAAAACAAACGAGCCTCATCGGCTCAACGAACCGCTCCTCAACTCTCACTCCCACCCAATCGACACCATGTCGATGGCCCTAATCTCTGAAACGCGAGACCAAAAAGCCAACCCCTAAACCCTTGACTGCGCGGCTATTCAACACCACCACAGCATCCCTGCAGGGCTGCCCTTATTTTACTAAGCGCCAGGCCCCAATGGCGGGACGTTGCGCTTCTGACGCCTCATTGGCCCGCGGGGGCTTGAAGCAGCTGCCGCTGGATACGACGAGGCGGCCAGAAGCGAAAGGGAAAAGAAAGGTTTGGTGCTTTGTTGCCATGCTGTATCATCTAGCGACGTGGTTAGCAGGGTTGAGTAGGCTACGTATGGTGAGAGATGGAGATGAATAGACACTGAAGCGCGATGAGGATGAATGGCGTGAGACGACGCGGCTGGGCTGGCCAGGGCAGTGGATCTCTCTACGGGCGGCTGCTGTAATTGGAAACAGTCCTAGGCTGCCTTGTTGTTGGACTGGAGGTTTTGACTTTGCGGTGGTTTTGTTGTTGTCGAGCATGTATAAAGACGCGGAGCTTCGAGCGTTACGATCAACCCTTTCTCTCTTCCTCAGCAAGCAACTGCACAACAAAGACTACAATCTTCTCTTTTCCTCGTCTCCTTTCCTTTTCCTTCTCTTTTTTTCCTTATTTCCTTTGTCCTCTACCTTGTCTGGTTTTGGTTGGGCCTTTCCTGTCTCTGTCTGCATCACGCCTTGAAACTTCAGCATCGCAACGACTCTCTCAACAACACGAATCTCATAACGGCTCTCTTTGTTATCTTTCCTTTTTCATAAACCACTATCTCGCCTCAACTTTGGGCGAGTACCCTCACGGACAAAATACCTTCCTCACCTCCGTCCATCCCTTTCTACTCCAAGAATCTCCCGCTGCGCACAGCCGGCTCGTCGCGCCCTCGTCTCTCTCTCAACACAGCTGTCAGCAAACTCAACATCAAGATGCAGCCCATGCCTGCGCTCGGCGCCCTCGGGCATACCTGGACTGCCATGCGAGCCATGCAGTTTATTTCTCTGATTACCATCATTGGCTTGACGTCCAACTTCATCTCTGAGATGGTGGGTGCCGACTATGCGGCTCCCTCTGCCTTGATTGGCACGCTGGTTGTTGTAAGTACCTTCAAACTCACTGGATTCGGGAGTGTATATACATGGGCATCTTTGGATACGGGTGAACGTGATGGCTGTGAGCCGAGATGCTAATATCACTTACAGGCCTGCATCTCAACCCTGTACATCGCCATCTCCTACATCCTTTACTTGGACTGCATGCTTCCCCTTCTCCTCGCCACAGGCGCCGATCTGACGCTCCTCATCGCATGCATCGTCGTGGCCTGCACCGTCGGCAAGCCCGTCAGCTACCTCTCATGCCCCAAGTTCCCCTCCAAAGGCAACACGGCCAACTTCATCAACTCGCTCTTCCACAACGTCTACCACTCCCGCAGCAACACCTTCCAGTGGGTCGACGCCGACAAGGCCTCGTGCTACCAGATCAAGTCCATCTGGGGCCTCAGCATCGCCCTGTGCGTGCTCTTCGCCTTCTCCGCCGTCACCTCTGGCTGCCTGTGGAAGCGCACCAAGGGCGCCCGCGCTCCCCCCAAGGACATCGAGGGTTGAAGGTGCGGCCGTGGGGAGATGGGGGAGGTGAACGCTCCGGGTGGTAGGTCGCTCGGAGGAGCGGCCGTGGCCTCTCAGGACCGCAGCCTGGGGACGGTGGCTATGGCGAAGCGATTTGATAGCGACTCGTCTGATGCTGAGAGTGCACGCCAGCCGTGGTTCCCCCCGCCCCCCACGGCGCCAGTTCACGTGAATAGGGTTCAGGTGAGGGAGGCTCCGAGGCCGGTGGATGACTTGCCGCCTCTGCCTCCTGTTCCACCATCACCGAGCTTCATGGAAGACGGCCCGCGGAGCCCTTTTCTCGAGAGGGTCAAGTCAAAGCGAAAGACCCTCTTGGAGAGAGTCGAAGGATGGTGGGACCTTGACTTACTGGAGAAGAGACAAACTCTCTTTGGTGGTCGAAAGATCTAAAAGATAATCAGATTGGAACTGTTCTGGGTTGTAACAGATTGGACTGCTTTTGCTTTAACTGGGCTTGGGAAACAAATGGGTTTGGGACACAAAGAGTAATGTCTACTGGTTAGATCGGCTTCATCACCAGAAAATGAATAAAAAAGAGTCTTGGTTTTGGACATGGACTGTTCAACTTTTGAAAACAAAGTAAGCGACTGAACTCGCTGTCCAGTGTGTTGTGAAACTCGAACATCGCGTTTCTTCCAAGCCTACGCCATCTGGAAAAAGACCGTTAACCGAACTAAAAAAAAGTCAACCATTGTAAACTAACCTTGTGCCTCTGTTGCCAGGCGACACATTTCCCCAGGGTATTAAATCAGCAAAACTCCATGTCCTAAAATCCGCAGGCACTTGGCCACATCCCAGCTCTCGTCAATCCGATCTCGCCTGGACCAAACCTTTTCCATGACCTCCATTGCTTCCCTCACAGTACCGAATACATTCAGGGGTCCCATACGCTCAATCATTGCGCGGTATTTGTCCTCATCCTCGGGCGGTGAAAGACAGCCAGCGATGCAAAACGGCCATACCAGGGTTCTGAGGCATGTGTTGTGTGGGAGGTTCTCCAGCAGTTCCGTCATGCGGGAGACGGAGCCCCGGATCTCAGGGCAGGATGGCTGCCACCCAGAGATGACAACATGGAGATAAGTGAGTGCTGCTTGGAGCCAGATGATGTTGTTGAGGGCAAGATCGGGGGCTTGTCTGACATTGACATTAGCGTCTTGCTGAGGCATTGGATCAGCAACCCTGCTCAGAATAGGATCGAAGAAAGGGCTACACAATGCGGACTGCCCCTCGAGAACGCCAAGGCCTCCCTTCAGGGCGTCATCCATGACTTTTCCGCGCTGCACAAGCTCGCTCATTGATAAGGAGTTTGCTTTCTTCTGGCTCTTCTTCCAAGCATCTAGCGCAGCAATGTCGCCGATGATCTGAACAACCCAGTTCTGCAAGCCAATGAAATCTTCCATGAAGAGCGAACCGAAAATCCGCACTTCTTCTGGAGCAGTGTAAGCCCTGCATCCGGGTATGACAGTGGCCTGATACTTTTGCAGGCGTGGCGCCTGCTCAAGGGTAATGCTCGACATGACATCCATGTAGAGGACGTTGGCCGTGAAGAAGCGGAGAGCTGCTTGGTTAGTGCTGAAGGGTCGACGAATGCCCATCTCTGGCGGTGGCCAACGGTAGCTGTAGAGAGACTCCAGTGTCTCGCTCCATTGCTCTGGTCTGGATAGAATTTGCTGGAACATGGTGAGAGCGGCATCGAGGTGCATCTTCCAATGATCCTTGTTACTTGTCCACACCTCAAAGATGAGCATCTGCAAGATGGCCTGCAGGACTAGCAGCTTATCGCTGATGCCGGCGGCAGATGCTGTGTGGTTGACGGCGCTCATCTCACGCTGCAGTTCCCTCAAGCCCATCTCGAGTTGAGACTGCAGTTGGTGAACCAGGCGGTTCGTGCACTCATCGTGCTCCTTATTTCCATCGGCCATGACGATGCTGAAGAAGTAGGAGCTAAGCGAGATGGCTGTGTGCCAGACGGACTTGTTGCTCTGCATGACATCAAGGATCCAGCCACGGCCACCAGCCAGTATGGGTGGGCGGTAGAAGGGGAAGATATGAGGGAAGACATAGTCGAGATAGATCATGATAAAGTGCACTTCAGTGCTTGCCCCGGTTGCGCTGGTGTTGTCTTCTTGGCGGACAGAAAAGTGGCTGTGCCAGGGCATATCAGGAGATGCGCCGCTGGTGTTGCTGCTGGAAGCTGGAGTTGATCCCATCTCATGACCGGATGGCCGTTCTGAATCGGATGCAGCGGACATGGAGACATGATGCTGACGATGGTCGCCGCTTGCGTTGTGCGCGCCTTCGAGCGTGACATCGCGAGTGCCAGTCTCGAGCATCTCCATGTACTTGCGATCACGACGCTGGCTGGCCTGCTTCTTGACCTGAGACTTGATCTTCTCGGCCATTGCCTTCTGCTTTGGCCCGCCGTCCATCCACTCTGGCTTCTCCTCGCCATAGTGGCAAGTAATCTCCAGGGTACCGCAGCCATCGCAAACAGGCCGCTTCTCATCGCACTTCTTGCGACGCAAGCGACACGTCCAGCAGCCGGCGTTGGAGCGCACCTTGGCGGACATGAGATGGCGAAACATGATGGCTGGCGTTGAGCGGCGAGAAGCTCTCGGGCCGTATACGGAGCAAACCTTTGAGGTTTAGATCAAATGACGAACTCTTTTGAGATATCAGGGTGTCGCCGACAGCTGCATTGTAGGATTGAGTGACTGCATGGGTTTGTCACTAGACCCATGTCAGAGGATCGACGGCTTGAGCATAGGAGTTAATTTGTCATCCCGGTAAGGCGACTCCCCAGAGACAAAGGCGCACGAAAGGGGTTAAAGCCGAATATGGCAAGGAATGAGTTGCGAAGATTGAAAGACCTGTTTGCTTTGAGATTATCGACTTACAGATATATACATACATATATATATTTGTAAACGCGGACACTCGGTGGCAATACATCATGTTCTGGGCGATTTCTCTCTCTCTTTCACCGATGCTTGCTGATAAGCATCAACGCCTTTTTGACCAAGTAGCAACGAACGACCTATTTGGTTTGTCCGGCCCATACGGATATCCATTTAATGTGACAGGTTTCCCCACATCAATTGAATGCCCAATCTCTCCCCATTAACCGCAGCAGACAGTAGCCTCGCGAGAAGCGCTTGTATTCCCGCCAGCACTCAGCGTCTCCCATTGAAAGATGAAAGCACCCAGATAAGCACCGATAAAGATGCAAATAATGATGTAGCCGTTGTAGTACATGGCGAGCAACATGACAAAGTAGGCCACGGCAAACTGCATCATGTGCAGCAGCGCGCGGATAGCCTGCTGCCAGACGTTGGGACGGAAGGGAGGAAGAGGAGCAGCGCAGGACGCCGCGGCGCCGTTATCTGCCTTGCCGCTGTCAGAGCCGCTGGCCGCACCAGATGCCTCGAACTTGGCGGCGTGCTGGCGGAGGAGGTGGTGGTCCCATTCCTTGACGGAGCGGCGGAGAAGCTCGAGGGACATGACGAGGAGGACGACGCCGATGCAGGAGCCGGCGAACATGCCCTTGGAGGTGATGTGCCAGGAGTTGGAGATGAAGCATGAGTCGATGGTGTTCCAGTTCCAGAGCATCTGCAAAAGAGGCACGAGTTAGCATGCTCAACTTCGTCTGCCAACTTAAGTTGAGACGGTAAACATACAGAAATCTTGCAGCCAGAGCCCGGGCCGTGGTCCATGCCACCCATGCCGCTCATGCCGCCCATGGACATTCCGCTAGAAGTGGCAGCGGGCATGCTCATTGTCATGGAGTGATCCAATTCCATGGTGGCAGTTCCTGACATGCCCGACATGGGCATGTCGTGACCGTGAGCCGTAGTCGTCGACATGGTGAAGTAGGTTGACTGTGATGGCGATGTCCTCGGTGTCGAGGCTGGTGTAAGTGTCGAAGAAGAAGCTGACAACGCGAAAGAACCTTGTGGTGTGCTGCCTGTTCGAAGCCTACAGCTCTCAAGGAGGAGGAGAGCAGTATATCTAGTTTTTTCTTGCGTTGCGTGTTATATGCATCTTAAGCTTCGCCAACGCTCACCAGATGCGCCAAGTACCTCCGGGGACTCGATCCGAGACTGACCATATCATGATCCTTGTCGGATGCGACGAACCGGGAGCACGAGGAAGCGAAAGGCGATAAAATAAAGAAATGGACGCAAATTGGCGAATGTGGACGTGGGTTTGTCGGGCGAGATTCGCCCATGAACCCAGCTTTGCGTAGGTTTGAGCAAGTTTCCATGGGCTGCAAAATCTCAGGCCCTGGTACTGGTCTGATAACTTTGCGAATGGGAACTGTCTCGAATATCGTCAAACCACAGTCAGGCATCTTATCTAGAGCCCCCGTCTTCACTGGTAGCCCCGTCTAATCTCGTGTTGAGAGCGTGAGGATCAACTCGCACATGCAAGTGGTCCAAGGCCCTCATATGCGGTCGAAAGGAATGCTCCCTCGGTGTTTGCCTCCCATGGTTTGGTACCTATTTGCTGGGACCTCCACCTCTTTCATTGCCAAGTCCCTGCAGCTCGAGGTTTTGCCTTTCATCCACTCCAAAAGTGCAACGTTGAACGTCAACAAGAACTGTTTTGCCAGTGTGCTATGCCTAGCTTCAGAGTCGGTCTCGAGGCTTGGCGGTTGAGCAGGTTAATCGTATGTTTTCCCACGACCCGCCGCTTCCAGCTGTCCCTTCGAGGGGAAACAATCTCAGCAGTGATCGCCGCCCTCGTGTGCTCATACCAGAAGAACAGAATGGCCGTAGAAGGTTTTGGTCGTTTGACGGCTTGAACAACAACAATTCGTAAGCCAAGCTTCTACATTCGTACTCTCTTCCATCCGAACCGCCCATGTTTCGTTCAAACTATGCGATTGCATAGAAGCTAACGACGAACCAGGGGCGTTAGACTTGACCCAAGAACTTCCCGATATCTCAGTGGCTTCCACCAGAGACCTCTTATCACTCGCAAAGCGAGAGTCTAAGTTTCACGTCCAATGAAAGCACAAGTTTGTGGCAGTGCTTCGATTTTGGCAGATGCCTGTGTAAACTACTGCGGTGACCCTCTTGATCACTTCTTCCCCCTCAGGTTGCTCAACAGCAAACCAGTGAATCCCAAATCCCGGAGGAAACGTTGCTCAACTGTTACTGCAGATACCCGTCCATGTTTGCGTCCCCTTCCAGTCCAACAACCCCATTCAGTCTAATGTGCCAAACCCCTAAAACCCTTCAACGTCTTAGCGGAGGTAGACCTTGGCGAATCTAGTTGCCGTTCTTGTTGGTGTTGACTCCAGCAGCACCGCCAGAGGCAGAGCTCTTGCTGGAGGAGGCATCGTCGCCCCCATGCTGCTGCAAGGTGCCGCCAGGGTTGGCAGAGGTTCCGGCTCCCTCATGCTGACCAGTGGTGGCTCCCTCGGCGGTAGCACCGCTGGTGGTGGTAGTCTGACCGTAGATCTCGGCGGGATGCTCGTAGATGATGGGGTAGCCAGTGAGGGTCGGGATCGCGGTGGCAGGGAGGGTCGAGCCCTGGGCCTGCTCACCGGCGTGGTCAGCCGAGACCTGATCACCGGTGGTGCTGTTCCATCCAGTTAGCTACATGATCACCAAGTCTTAGTAAAATTCTTCTTGGGTCAACTTACGGAGGAGTAGGTTCATGGTGAACTCGGGGCTCCATGTCCTGGAAGCCGTTGTCCTGCTGGGCGGACTTGCGCTGAGTAGACTTGCAGCAACCCATGTTGTCGAGAATTGAAATATTCGAGATGAGGATTGGTAGGTAACTTTGTTGTGCTTGTAAAGGCAGATGTACTGAGATACTGATGGCGATTTAAGGGTAGAGTTTTGCTTCACCTCGGATTGCTCGAAAGATTACAATTTGTAGTTCTTGCCAGGCAAACGACTCCCAACTAGGACTCAGTGTGCTTTGATTCACAAGTCTGGATTCAATTATCACTCCAAACAAATCTGATCTTGCCCCTTAGAAAGAGAAAAAGCGTTTGGCCTGGCTGATGCTGAAACTTTGGGTTTGTCGCACTTGTGATTCGAAACGAAGGCGTCACGGCGGTGTTCTGGTCAACTTGTTTGCCAGTGATATCCCAGGGCAAACGCCAGTGGCATTGGACCCATCGCACCTTAGTCAAGAAGTTCTCTGTTTCCGCGAATTGCTTTAGTTTAGTTTGACATAGAGGCTGATAGATTGTTTGTTTGAAAGCATTGGAGATGCTTTGGAAATGACTGGTGAAAGGGTGCATAGCTTGTGTTACTAGGAGACTCGAGTCCTAGTTATACTCCGAATACTAGGGAGAATATAGATTGATATCTGAACTCGAGATTTGGTGCAAATTTTCCAATACAGAACTCAATGCTGGGCCTTCAATTCAGACCGGCATAGGTAAGTTTTGTGTCTATCTGAGTTGGAATCGACTATCCTCCACGGACTAACACCTTATACCAAGGAACACCAAATCAACGACCATAAGAAGACGTGTTTAACCCGACGAATCTTTTCGCCGTCCAGTCTTCAATAAAGACTTAAGCACTGAGAATGGGCTCACCCTCGGCACACTCCGTTCCCTCACGAACACACCTGTCCACCGCGGTCTCAGTATCCTCATCGCCGTCCAACACATCCAACCAGCGACCCTTGACTCCCTCCCTCTCCAACAACAGCGCCGACACCCTCGCAGTCGTTGCACGGGTCGTCATGCCTCTCGCCTTCTTCGTCTGGCCCATAATCACGCCGCTTTCCTCATTGTCCGTCAGGCCCCCAGGCCGCACCGACACAGCCGTGATGGCTTCTCTTTTCCTCGCCTCCAGCACGAGGGCCTCGTCGGCAGCAACCTTGGCCTCGTAGTAGCGAGCCAGGAAGGTCGTGTTGACCTTCTTCCAGCCTTCCCAATCTTCGGGAGTCCACCAGGGTGCGTTGGCGCGGCGGGCGCCGAGGTAAGAGATCTGGATGAAGTGGCTGATGGTTGACGTTGCGACTGAGGCGCGGATGAAGTAGATAGCAGCATCACGGTCGATACGGATGACCTGGGAATTTGTCAGTTACACATGAATCTTGATGGTTTCAAGTAAGTGATTTGGTACCCTATCTTGCCCCCCGCTCGCACCAGCTCCTGTTAACTGTTCAATAGATTGTCCTGAACGATGATTAAGTCTGCCGACCTACCAGCACTCCAAACCACCGAGTCCGGCTTCACTTCTTCAAGAATAGCGGCAGCCTTCTCCTGACTATCAATCTGCTCCAGATCATGAACCACAATGTGGTGCTTCCCAGGCAGATCCTTGGAAATCTTCTTCAGGTCTTCGACTTGCTCTTCTGTGCGGATGAGGCTTGTCACAGTCCATGACTTTTTTAGAAGTATGACGGTGAGAAGTCTGCTGATCTTTCCATTACCACCGAGCACAAGGGCATGACGATTGGGAGACATTGTGTTTGTTTTTCGTTATAGAAGTTATTCAAGAGTTTCAATAATCAAGCAGGTAATCAAGTGAGTAAACTTCGGACTCCGGACTTCTTTCAGATCCATGACGCGGGGAAACTGAGGGAATCTCCACTCTTGGTGTCTTGGACGCTCAGCAACTCGTGTCACTTCATTGACCTATGAACTCCCGAACAGCGAATTGGCAGAATCAACAGAACGAGAAGCTACCGGTTTTTTTTCAGTTTCTTATTTTAGGTGATAGCTTAGTACTATCATTGAGCTCATCGACAATCTTTGCGTTTATCCTCCCCTCGAGCTACCCTGGGCATACTAGACCGCGGCACCTTCGCGGGTATCTAGATAATCAATCTCCCGGTCAAAATCCTCAGCTCCACGGCCTGAGCGCCCAGAACTACGGCCTTGAGAGCGTCGGCCATTAGATTGGCGTCGACTGCTAGAATGACGATGGCTAGAGCCGCTACGACGGCTCTTGGAAGGTTTACTGGGACCACAGCCCATTGTTTAGTCAGATTGGATTGTTAAGCGTGGGAAGAAGTTGATGGTAGTCAAGTGCTGGTCGTCTAGCTAAAATAAAGATAATCGAGGTCTTATATACCTAGAGAAAGCTACAAGTTGGACTGTAAATCACTGTTCCGAGTTAGCGCATGCACACACGTAGAAGAGGCCCCGCCGGTTCTTTTCATTATCACAGCCTCAGAAACAAAACCTAATCGCGATTGCGAGAATCTTGAAAATTCCGCGCCTGAATCAAAAGTAATCGGGGATTGCCTGGTGAGATTCATTGGCGTTCTTAGCATAGAGTAAAAGACTCTGCGGGCCGAACGGAGTATCAAATCTCATGGCCATTGAACACCACTTCTTTGACGAGATACAGGACACCAGGCTCCGCTGCATTTTCTCAGAGTTTTACCAAGTCAATAAAAGACATCCGTTGAGTGCAAGTTTTGGTTGGCTGGACTCTTGTTCCCCTATGAAGGTGGGCACATTGAGCAGCTTTACTGAACTATTGCCAGCGCGGAAAACTGTCGAGTTGGTAAGGAAGTAATTACGATATCGCTTCCATCCATATGGCTCTGCGACCAGTGACATTCTAGATCCATTTTTAGCGCTCTGGCAGCGGGCCGCACCGAACCCGCAACGCCTGGCGCTTGCAGCCATCCCATCTCCCTTATCTTGATTTTTTTTCTTACTTCTAAGCGTGGAATTGTAGAGAAATCTGCTGTTAGGAGAGAACCAGTTCAGCTGCAGTATATTTACAGGAGGCCTGCCATTTCCCAGCACATCATGATGGCCATCCGAGACATGACAAGGCACCAACGGGAAGTGCTGCGGCTTGCCGCGCCCCAGTCGTTTTGCCGCCCACCTTCATGCGACCACCTTGTTACGCGCTATGCCACCTTCCGACAACGACATGGATGTTTAGTCGACGAATGAATCTGCTTTGTTGGTTGTAGAGTCTGCCTGTCTCGCAATAGCCCCTGCGTATCGCCACAGATCTAGGACTTGTCGAGGTCATGAGATTGATCATGGAGGCAGTGTCTCCTCTGATGAAGACTCTTCATCCCCCCACCTAGCCAGTGCTGCTGTTTTGTTATTCCAGTTCCACTTCATAAAGCTCATTCTTCATTCTTTGTATTATCAGCTGCTTCCTTATTTGCTTCCAGTTCTCGGGATGATCGCAGATCCATCATGGAGGTCGCGACCAGTGTGATCACCTTTGTCCAGATTTCAGCAGAAATTGGCAAATGTGTGGTCAAAACCAAAAGGATATTGAATGAAGCCCAAGATCTCCCCGAAGAGATCCAGGCTCTCATAATACGTCTTCAATGCTACAAACCTATCTTCGAGGCCATGCAACAGCAGGTGCAGAATGATGACGGCCTTTGTACACTGCAGAATGACTCGCTTGTCCTCAGCAATCTGAATTATTGTCAAAAGGTCCTTGGGACACTTGAGAACACCGCTGACAACCTAACTTCGAAACTGAGCGCGAAGAAGGGCCTGAAACGAAAGCTGGCTACCGTCAAGATGGTCATTGGGAAGGATAACTTGGATCAGCTAAAGAACAAATTGAGCGAATCGATCGAACTACTGAAGTTGTCTCTTATGGCCTGGGAAATGTAAGTGGGAAAAGCAAAGTCTCTGATCTGATTGAGGCGTGGACTTCTGACACTTGATGTTGAAGGGCTGTCACAAGACGGACTGGCGAGTTCATTGTATCGAAACTCACCCGTGAGATTCGCACTCATGCCGAGGGCGCCCAGGCAGTAAGCCGGCCTACCATTGAAACCAAGGAGGAAAAAGACCAGAGCCAGAACTATGAAGCGACGAGAAAACTTCAGCTCACGCATTCGTCAAAACATGACTCAAAACCGGTCAAAATCTATTCTCCGTCAAAGATAGGCCGCTTTGCGCTAGCATATACCACAGCTACTGGTGGATGGCAGGCATATGTTCAATGGCCAAGCTGGCTCTCGCAATCGGTTTACGAGATACAGTCTTCTCCAACTCTTTGTGGTTGGACGTATACTTATAGAGTATACAATATTATCTCCCCAGGATCAGAGGTTGTCAAAAAGATTGAGGCCGGGGACAAGGCTGGTGTTTTGGAGCTGTTTAGCTCACGGAAGGCATCTCCATTTGATAAGGATGATGAAGGTCATTCGCTCTTATACGTAAGCCAATACATACAAGCTCCTATTATGAAATGAAGCTAACAATCTGCAGCATGCAGCTAATAGCAAGCGCTTCGAACTCTGCCAGCTCTTCCTGAACCTAGGGCTTCAGGATGCACTATTTGACAGAGTTGGCGAAATGAAAGAGTGAGTTGAGTACTAGTTTACCTACTCGTGGAGCAGATTCTAACATAAGCAGGAGCCCTTTGACACCACTGGTCTTTAGTCCCGATAGACATAATCCAGAAGTCGACTGGATGAAAATAGTCGAGCTATTTCATTCCTACTTGGACGAGCCGGAAACTAGCATGATTCTAAGACTCTTTGACTGTGGACGGGAATGGGCATATGGAGAGGAATTCTCGGTAATCTTTCAGCAAAGGTTTTTACCAAAGTTTTACACCGGCCCCCTCAGACACCGTCTTGAAGCCTTTCGGCTGGGATCTTTCCATATGACCTCGGTCAGTAGCCTTAAAAAGCTTCTGGCACAAGACAGACGGTTCACCCGTTTCGACGTGAGCCACTCAAGCCATGAAAAGCTTTCCCTGGTTCATTCAGCTGCTGTGGCGATGAGTATACGATTCGCTGATGAGGTTGTTCCGCAAAGGAGAGGTGCGGCTCAGTGGCCTATATACGGCGAAGGCTGGAGTTTGCTGGTGCAGGATGTGGTTTCGGTGGCTTTAGTGGAGGATTTGCATAGCGTTGAAACTGTACGGCCTTGGGATGTCTATCACGTTCCCATTTGGAACGGCACACCGCTCGTCTCGGTACTTGGGGGTGCACTTTGCTGCATCTCGCCTGACCTATCGTTCTTCCATTGGGATAAAGTGTTCCAAATGTCGGTACAGAAATGGGTTTCGAATCTTCAAGAAAGCGGAGTGGACTTGGTGAAGTATGGGCAACGAGAAGCGCACATACTGAGAGAGCAGACGCGTGGTGCACTTGACGCGAGCGCCATCGAGGTGTCGAGGAACAGTATCCGAGATGCTCTGCCAATGTATCCCGCAACCGATCAAGTACAGCGACGACGCGAGGAGAGATGGAATGAGAATCATTGGGTTCCCATTCGACTTTTGGACCTTGAGGTTGGGCCATCAGCAGCCGATTGGCGGATTGTATGGGCACCGGAGTTTGAGTGGATGGCATGTCAGTTCTGGGAGATGATGGATAAGGAAACCGCTGTGATGCCTGGCTCTTGGGTTGACTTTTAGACAAGGTGGACTGGCCAGCAATTGTGGCATGGGCAGTATTGTGTCATGTGAGGAGGTGAGGGTGGTAAAGTGCAATTGCCATGAGTTTGGGCGATATTGTATATGCTCCAACAAGGGTGAGAAACGATGCTCGGCGTAGAGCTCTTACAAGACCTTAATGCTAAAAGAAGATTATTGACGCTGGATGCAACTGTGCCGTGTCTTGTGTCTAGGTACAGTAGTTAACTCAAGTTGGCAGATCATGTCGACCAACCATTTGGGGAATTGTGGTCGTCATGCCATGCAACCGCGTTCCAGGTTGCATACCCCGCTGAGAGAGGCGGGGCAGGCGCGGCGGCAACCCTCAGATGAGGAGTTGCTGGGCGTTTACTACAACAGCCCGGAGATTCCATCCTTCCCCAGCTTCAACGTGTCTCTACTAGGTAGTTATTCTTCTACTACTTAAGACCCTCCACGCAGCAAGTTTGTCCTCGAATCGATAAGTCCAGTCCAATATGGCGACCACACGACCAGCGCAGAAGGCCGGCACATGGTACGAGGAGAACCCCAAGGTGCTGAGACAGCAGCTCGAGGGCTTCCTGGCGGCTGTCCCGAAGAGTGTCGATGGAGTATCCGTGCCCATTCCTGGTGCAAGGGTTGTCATTGCTCCGTGAGTTGAGCCTCTTGGGAGAGTGCCGAGCTCTGCTGGACTAACGACGCTGTGTACCAGTCACGCGGGATACGACTACTCTGGCCCGTGTGCAGCATGGGCATACAAGAGCTTCGATCTCAGCAAGGCCAAGCGTGTCTTTGTTCTTGGGCCATCTCATACTTACTACCTGGAGGGTTGTGCAGCCGCAACCTTTGGCAAATATGCGACTCCTTTCGGTGATCTGGTCGTGGATCAAAAGACGGTGCAACAGGTCAAAGAAGCTGCTCATATGGAGGACATGCCCAAGGGTAGTGAGATCAACGAACATTCACTGGAGATGCACATGCCTTACCTTTACCTCCGCTGCGAACAGACGTTTGGCTCGTCGGCTAATTTTCCAATGATCGTGCCGTTGCTGATTGGGAGCAACAATGGATCTGAGGAGAAAGCCTACGGCAAGGTCCTACTGCCCTACCTCAGAGACCCCGACAACGCCTTCATCATCAGCTCCGACTTCTGTCACTGGGGCAAAAATTTCAGCTACACGGTGTACTCGCCGTCCAACAGCCCCTCGGATCTGGTGAAGCTGCGGCCTTCTGACCCAGCGCCGAGGGATCCTCCAATTCACGAGACGATCCGAGTGATTGACGAAGCAGCCATGGATGCCGTTAAGAGTGGAAGCCATGATTATTTCCTCGACAGTCTTCGAGAGACTCGAAACACGGTCTGTGGTCGACATCCTATCGGAGTCGTAATGGCAGCCCTGGAGCTGTTGGCTAAGGAGCCCAAGTTCCAAGGCAAAGGCCAATTCAGCATCATCCAGTACAACCGCAGCAACTTGGTACAACGGCCCAATGATATGAGTGTCAGCTACGTGTCTGCGTACGCTGTTGTGTGAGTATGATAGAGTGATATGAAGCGTTTGTACGGGATTGGGTGTCCTCGTGCTTGACTGGGTGCATTGGCGACTGAATACGGACTGTTGAAGAGTTGGTTTGGAGTTTTTGATTAGGATTGAAGACGGTGTCGAAATATGGGGATGACACTTGAACATGACATATTGGCATAGTAGCTTTCGAGGTCTTGTTCATATGATGTTGGATTGTTGCTAGTCCAAATGAGAGACAATGATTGTCCGAATCACTTTTAGCTACCGGGATGTGAATGTGAGCATAGAATCAGCGAGCACCCATATAGCAAGTCCGTCGGAGTCGGATGCGAGGTGTCAGCTTATGGCTTATTGAAAACCTGCTTGCGGCTGAAGCCTTCTGTGGCGGGTTGATGAGAGGAGTTGGACTGGCCAGGGTGTGGAGCGTAAGACGAATCCTCCCGTGGTGCTGCTGACTGAAGTTTTCAACTAGGTAGGCAATGTTTTTGCGACACACGTGGAGATGTGAGACAAGAGCATCCATCTCCGTTTATCTTAATCCCAAGGGTAATGTATTTGCGACTCAAGTATCGCAACTCCACGATGATTGAAGATGACGGGAACTCATTCTCTCAGTCCAAAAATAACCACAGACAGATTCGAGCATTCTTGGCAATGCCTTGGCCCCCACACGGCGAAGCTTGTCGCACGAGATCCTGGTCATTGCCAATCTCAAAAGTGGCGCCTCATAGCTGAAGGATTAGCGCGGCTCGCAGGGCTTTCTTTTGGTGGAGGGGGGAGAGGCGGCTGTCAGCCTCCAGATGTTGCCTTTTCGGAGGCGCAGTGCCGGTGGAGTTTGTTGAGAGTTTGGGTCGGACTGTTGATCAGAGTTTCTGAGGGAACTTGATGAGCTCATCTATAATGGCGATGGCGATCGCAAGGACTGCACACAGAAAACGTTACAAGATTCATGTTTTGGAGATCTGTAGACAAAGGAACCGCCAAAACTGATCCAAAGGTGAAACAGTGGAGAACTCGTCGCCAATGGGCGGGTCCGTCGAGAGCCAGTTATCCATGGTTTATTACTGGGGATCGTCAACCCCTTGCAAAAGCACCCACCCATGGATTGGATTCATCCATGGATCCTTAGGAGTCGTTCAAAAAACCTCGGATTCGCATCGCATCGCATCGCATGCTTTCTGTGAGATACCGCCTCGGAATTATACTACGTAGTTGATCATTAAAATATAGTGCGTATTATTATAGGTCTCGACTTTATCATGGTTCTATTTTCCAGTTAACTAGGCCTCATTGAGGTAGGTATTGAGTCAAGGGGTTATAACGGAGGTAGTTATCGCTGATAGAGCCCATATTGGTTTAGTCAATGAACCCCAGAGCCTTGTTGCAGCAGCTTTGGGTATCATTCCACTCCCTTCGACTCCAATTGAGTGTCGCATGATTGATTGGGATTCAGTGCGTTTCTGGCTGTAGCATTTGTGGTTTTGAGCGACTTGCTTGTGCGTGTTCAAGGGGTTTATGAGTGTCGCAGGGGCTGGGCGAGTTAATCTTGGAGAAAAAGGCGGACGCTGTTGTGAGATTGCGACCATGACGCTTGAGTTAAGCGGCCACGGTTCTTTAGCAAGCATGGAACTTGGGGGGCTGTCACTACCTTGAGCATATTCGGTAATCATTTTGCGACTGGCATCGTCTGAATGAACCTTGCAGCAGCATCTTCAAGGGGCCTTAACACGACGCAGTAAGGTACCTTAAGTAGGTACGGTAGGTAGCCCCCTACGGAGTACCTAGGTCCATATCTGCCCGTACGGACAGGGCGTCTTGCCACGAACAAGCCCACCCGCAGCCCAGTAGAGGCAGTGAGCAGCACCGCCCAAGCGCCCGCCTCCCACCCAAGAAAACCCCAGTGGCTGACGGGACCAAAAAAGCGCCTCTAACTCAGTGGCCACTCTCACACCGTCTCATTCCCCCATTCCCCATTCCCGCCTGGCCTCTCTCCCATCTCGCGTCTCATCTTTTCTCACCCACGCCCTCTCGTTTCCTCCTGGGTTTTCCTTTTTAGTTCCCAATCTTTCCCTTTTCCCCAAATCCGTACGCTCAGTCTCGACCTTTAATCTCGAGTCGTTTTCTCTTTGCTGTGCGACGAGAACTCGGTCATCACCGCCAAAACTTCGCCCTTTTTCTCTATACCCCCGTATCGACTCCGACTCAGCGCGATAGTCCGAAAACCACACGAGGAAGACGCACGATCCGAGCTTGAATCCAAGCCCGACGAAACCTCCCGCAAAGAGAGCTTATAAAAACCCGAAACAATCATTCACAGAGCATCTTCTCAGTTGCCCACCATGAGTGTAAGTCTTCGCCTCCTATTTCGTTGTCTTTTGTCCCGATCCCTCTCCATTTTGGGTCGCGGTCGCTCCCTACATGTGACTTGAATTGAGCTTCTCATGATCCATGACTTCATTGTTACGCCAACGCGTTTTTCCTCGATCGATTTGATACTATCTAATAGTAACTTCGCTAACAATGGCATCACAGTACGGGTCAGTTATCCCGCGATCGCACATGTTCGACACAACCCCCTCGACCCCCCTGCTGACCTCCCCTACAACAGATACGGCAGACAAAATCCCTACGACTCGCCCGACACGGGCTACGGTTCTCCTGGCGGTGGTTACGCCCAGAACAACGGCGGTTATGGTGGTGGTGGCTACAACAGCCCGCCGGCGCAGGGCTACGGAGGTGAGATTCGCTATACCCTAAATGCACGATCCATCACATGTTGACATGACGCGAGGCGTAGGCAGCGTCGAAATGGAGCCCCTTGCCCACAACGCCAGCTCCTTTGCCCACAGCGATCCCAATGCCATTCTGAACGAGTGCCGCGACATCGACCGTGGCATCGACACCGTCGAGCAGAACCTCGAGCAGCTCCGCATGATCCAGCAGCGAACCCTCGATGACGCCGACAGTTCTGCCTCGAGCGCCGCCAACCGCCAGCTCGATTCCCTCTCCGCCGACACTATGACTCTCTATCGCGGTCTCACCGAGCGCGTCCGTGTCGTCAAGTCCAGCCCCGAATCTCAGTCCCCCAAGAACAACCCTCATGTCACTCGTATCGACCGTCGCCTCAAGGCCGCCATCACTCAGTACCAGCAAGTCGAGTCGCAGTTCCGAAAGCGCACTCAAGACCAGATGGCCCGTCAGTACCGCATCGTTCGCCCCGACGCTTCGGAGCAGGAGGTTCAGGCCGCTGTCGAGGACACCACGGGAGGTCAGGTCTTCAGCCAGGCTCTCATGCAGAGCGACCGCCAAGGTCGTGCTCGTGCTGCTCTCAGCGCTGTTCAGGATCGTCACACTGCTCTCGTCAAGATTGAGCAGCAGATGGTTGAGCTGTCCCAGCTGTTCCAGGACATGGACACCCTGGTTGTTCAGCAAGAGGCCGCTGTTGTGCAGATCGAGCAGAAGGGCGAGGAGGTTGTGGAGAACCTCGACAAGGGTAACGAGGAGATTGGCGTCGCCGTCAACACCGCCCGCGGTACGCGCAAGAAGAAGTGGATCTGCCTGGGTATCTGCGGTATGACTTTATGGTTCCTACAGTTTAACCGTCAACGGCTCGCTAACTTGGAAACAGTGACAATTATCGTCATCGTCGTCATAGTTGTGCTCATCTACGTCTTGGTCATCAAAAAACAGAATAACAATAACAACAACAATAACAACAAGCGAAGCATCGAGGCCATTGGCAGCCTGCCTATCATCAACGCCGCCATCCGCGAGCCTGCCCGGATCGTCAGCCGTGCTCCCATTGCAGATGGCGCGTCCGATCTACTCAACCGCATTGGCCGCGGGCGTTTGCACCTCCCTCAGATGGTGCAACACTAACTGTTTGTCTCAGCCTGAGAATGAGAGGTTGACTCGAAAGTGCATTATGTTCGGGCAGCGTACGAGACGAGGCGTGGTTTATATATAACCCGACCATGCTCTATCTTGGGGGTATAAACGCTTGGAGAGGAGGAAACCAAATCATACCGAAATCGCAACCACTGCTAACCACAACTTTTTTTTTTTACCTTGTCTCTTGCGTATTCCCCTTGGATCACATCTGTTGTTGCTATAGCTCGATAGCCCGTCTCTTGTTGCTTGGTATTGTTGAAAAGATACTACTAGGTCTCGTGTTTTCTCCGTTGCCATTATGGAGTTGGTTCTTATTCGATTAGCATAAGTTAGGGGCGTTTATAGTATGAGCTTTTTAATCACATCTTTTGCTTCCCCACCCGTGGTCATTCTACTGTTCTGGGCTTATAAGGAGAATTCTTGTTGGTCCAGTCTGAATCTCACAACGATTAGACAACAGGGGCTTCTTTCAGTGTTATTAAGAGATCCAGATCATTCATGAAATGCTAAACCAAGGCCCAAACAAGTAATCCAACATGCAGGAGAGTCGAGATGCTCATATCAAACAGTTCCATACGCCAAACTATTTTGCCTGTATTCCAAGGTGCCTGGTCCACCGAATAATCCAATCGCATCCTGCCCCTGCTGAACGGTGATCCTGTACATACCAGGAGCGGTCCTCAGGGAGTTAAGCCACCAGCGAAGGTCGTTAGTGTGCATCCATGATGGGATACGTCTTGGCTGGCTCACCTTGTGGCGTTGATGGCACGCTTGAGTTCGCGTCTTCCTTGAGAAGTTGTCGCAGGGTCTTCCGAGTGTGTCCAAAAGTCCTCAGAAGTCTCAGTCCTCCGCCTTAGCCTTCTCTTTTCTCTTCTCAGCAGGTCTTTCATCGGAATCTATAACCGCCTCATCAGGCGAACCCTCTTCCTCCTCCACATTCTCCTCCTGTTCTTCCTGCTGTTCCAGCTGCTGTCCCACCACCGTCCGCCTCTTCTCCCCTTCATCGACAACCTTCTTCAGCACGTCCATCCGCCTTCGAAAGTCCTCCGCCAGCACATCAACATCCTCCCCACCTATAGCTCCGCTCCCGGAGCTAGGCAGACTGTCAGGCCGCATCTCTACTGGCTCGCGCTCGACGCCTTCAACGCGGAGCATCAGCGCCCCGCCGCTGCGGCCGTCTTCATCGCCCTCGTTCTGTTGCACCGCTACACTTGACTTGGTGACGGCAAAGTCCGGCGTCAAGCTCGCCGCCCAGGATACAGCCCATCGGCCGGTATCGCCTTCTGGCGCCGGCGCAAGGTCCACGACGAGGGCTCGGTGCGAGGGGTCTTCTGTGCCGGTTGGGTTGGCGAGCACCGAGGGGTCGTCGTCGGAGAAGAGGTAGTGGATGCGAGGGTGGACAGTGGTGTTGGTTGTCGAGTTGGTCAGGAGCGTGAAGAGCGACTCGAACGGCGGCATCGGGGACTCGGGCGGGGAGGTCTCGGCGTCGGCCGTGTCTTGGGGAAGCTCACGGCCTGACGCTGTAGTCGCGGCGTCCGGCGGGGACGGATCCCTATCGGTTCCGGGCATCGCGATGAGGTTTGTGGGTTCAGGGTGAGACTCTGGAGTGGTTGGACGACGGATGCCACTCTGGGAGCATCTTTAGCTGGTGATGGCTCCTCCTACCGTGTCTTGGGTGGTATCGAGATGAGGGAAAGATGGGAAAGTTCCGTGATGCTGAGCTGTCCAGGCAATGATATCAATGTCCTATCTGGGAAGCTTCAGCCTTATCTTATCGCCACGTGGGTAGATGCGGGCTAGGCGGGTCTCAAAAACCACTGCCCTCTATAATATTCCGAAGGTTGATCTTAGGCATGGCCTTGAAGTGTTCATTTCTTTCTGCCACCCATCTTTGGGCTGCCTTGTTCTTCGCATCCTGCATCTTGCGTATCTGTCTCAACGCTTGAGCTGCGAGTGTCTTGTGAAGTATCGTGACTTGACACATATGACAGCAAACAACAACCACAAACAACAATCTCCACACTGCTCACGCATTAGAGGTACCTACGGAACACCTATTCTGGACAAGCCATCCACTCATGTCACGCCGAGATACTAGCACGCGGGAGCAGACATCCATATGGCTTCTGCAGCCGCTCGCATCCTCGTGCGGATCACAGTACATCACTACCAATGCAGTATTACATACATACCTATCTCTGTTGAAGCCCAAGCCCAGCCCTCGTGGGGGCCATGCGCCATTGCAACCCATTCCCACTTAGACGCATCTTCGACCACTCCCAGAGTCACGTAGCCCAACAAGGCTTCCCTGCGGCCTGACTTGTTCAACCACTGATCTACAAAGGCAGCCGACTCAAGAAAGCGTTGACGCGTGCGCTCTGGACTAGGCTCCAATCCCATGTTCTCGAGCCCCCTAGTGATGCGTTGTAATCATGGCCTAACAGATGAAAGAGGGTCGGCACGAATCAGGGAAGTAAAGTAAGCTGATCAAAGGATCAATGAGGTAGGCAGCGAAGCATCCAGTGCTGTCATCCACCCAGCTGCCGGGGGGGAAACGCCAACCCCGTCTATTGAGTCTATAGTATCCGTAATCCCACGCACGATGATGTCCTTTCCCCCTATTTTTGGCTCTTCCCAGAAGATTCACTGTTTGCCGCCCGTCCCAGTATGATAATCATGATGATGAAGCGACCCTTCCCAAATAACAACAAAGAAAAATGTATACAAGAAAAGGGGCAAGGGGAAAACGCCAGCAGATGCCCTTTCTGATGCTGTGGATGAAACGCCGTCTCGCTACCGTCTAGTATGCAGAAAGCAGGCTGTGATCAAACAGCCCGCGAGACAAGGACATTGATGATTGAACCGTCACGTCGTACCGAGAAAGCCATCATGGTCCTCAGGAGGAGTGCAGAGCGCGGAAACCAGCCGCAACCAGGCTCCTCGATTTTTCTTTGGCGTCAGCTGGACCGTTCCAGTAAAAGAGACCCTATTATGCCGCCGTTAGCGATCTAGCAGTGATACCAGGTACCGGGCTTCCACACCGACGTGGGGAGAACACGCCGATGTTATGTCTAAGACAAATGCAAGACACCGAGACCCCCCAATCCACAACTGGGCTACTCACCCCTAGTCCTTTTTGTTTGCAGAACCCAGCCTTGATCTTGACGGTGTCGGGGTTGTCGTACGTCACAAAGCCGCCGTCTGCGCCCATACACTGCGCTGCCACATGGCGTTTGTCGACAACCTCCTTGCATCCTTTGCGTGGGAGTTGATTGTACTCGAAGGTGCCGTCTTCAGCGCCGCCGGCGCCCTTGAACTTGTGCCCCGCCCCCGTGCAATGGAGAAAGCTTCGTCCGAAGGTCGGGATGCCGAGTAGGATCCTCTTTGCTGGAAAACCCTTGGACATGAGATACGAAACCCCCGATGATGCCGACGTTTCTTCTTTGTTCATAGCATAGAGCTGCGCATGGTGGCCGGCTTTTGGTGTCCAAGAGCCGAAAAAGTCATACGCCATCAGGTTGATAAAGTCCAGGTAGTCGGCTATCACCTTGAGGTCGAGAAACTGCAAGATGGCTTTGCTTGCGGGCAGTGCTGCGGTGAGGATGTAATGTTCCTCGGGAAGATGGATACGAACGGCTGCCAGCAGCGCGAGAAAGTCGTAGCCTTGCTGGGCATCACACGGGTACTCCCATGCAACTATCATAGGCAATGTCGTCAGCGATTCGATTCGTCCCAAAAGAAGACAACTTGAGACACAGTGTCTTAAGTTAAGTGCAACTCACTATCGATCCCGTCAAGACCAGAGGCCTCGACAAGCCCCCTGGCTGATCGAGCAAAGTTGTCGCGCAGCAACGTATTGGATGCCACCATGGGGAAAACCTCTGACGAATTGCCGCCACCAATCGACAAAACCACCCGGAGATGGGGATGTTTTTGTTTGAGGTGCATGAGGGAGCCCAGTCCTCCTTGGACACCGTCGACAGGCGCTCCAGCGTCCGCCCACTCATCACTTAGCTGAAGCAGGGACTCGAGTCAGTTATGCCCGTTTGCCCGAAAGGATGGATGTTGAATGAATCGCCGGGTGCAACTTACAAAAACACCACCATCTGTGGAAACACTGGCATACGCGTAGTAGACATGGTTGATACAGCCGTAGTTGAGCATCCCTGGGGTGTCGCCCTGGTATATCCGGTAGTTGGGGAAATAGACAGCGTTGGTGTACATGACATTGGCCATGCTCGAGGCGATCCGCGACTTGCGCGAAGAACTCATCATGGGCGGCTAAAGGGCGTAGATCTCAGAAGAAGAAAAAGACAAAGAAGATTTTTAACACGAGCGATGAGATGAGACTCGAGACAGAGAGCGTGAGTGTCGATTTGCGAAAAGATATGTGTCGTTTTTATGCTGCTTACAAGGACATGCTTCAACAACTCCAATGGCGGCCGAGAGCTTCAAGGAGCGAGGATTGATGACTTGTATAGCAGCGTTAGGCACCAAAAGCGGCCGAGTAGAGTAGTCTCATGGTGCGACTGAGAAGGATTGACCGACTATATAACAATCAACGACAGTCACAGCCAGCTCACAGTGAGCCCGGGCAGAGGATCGAGGCCGGCTGGCTGGGCGGCTGATGCTGGTGGAGCAGGGACCGGTATCCAAATTACGGGAGGGTCCAGGATACGGCGAAACCATGATGCATGACATAATTGCGGGGAGTCCTTCGAAGAGGTAAGGTATGGATGATGAGACTCGTGCAATTGAATTGCGTTGCTCGGAGTCAGAGCTGAAGGGCTGAGGCTTCAGAAATGCTCGCGTCGCGTCGCATCGCATCGCATCGCCTTGCTGCGTTTTGTTAGTCCGCCTTTCCCAATGCTTGGACCACGCCGATTCGGGCCTTGCTGAGGAACTGCAATACATGATGAAATGACGGCCGGTGACGCTTGGCACGCCAGCGCTCGACGGAGCGGGAGATCCGGGGCGAGACCGCTCTTTTCCATCGTGGCCGTCATGAGGACGCCCGAGGCACGAGAGGAGGCACCCTTCTGCCATGTGTTGGCTTCTGCCATGTGCTGGGTTGGTTGTGAAGCATTGATAGTGACTGACACTGACACTGACACTTGACAAGAGACAACCGCGGCCTCCATGGACCACGATACAGCCCCGACTTGCTTAGGACAGCCCCGACTTGGTAGGGAGAAACAAGACACACCGAAACCCAAAGGAGTAGACGCCCGTCCCGTCCTTGGGAGATGAGCTGCGGTGCGCGCCTCGCCTCGCGTGTGCGGCTATGGGCGGGGCGTCTCGTGCGTCTCCCAGTATAAGTTGCCAAATCCGAGGCATTGCTGGATGCCAGCAGGGCCCGGCTTCGAACCAGGACCACTGCAGGATCAGAGCGAGCGATCCTGCTGAAGAATCGGCGTGACCCAAGGGGTGAAACAGTCTCAGCCAAGTTGGAACTTGTTCAACAGCATTACTTAACTTAATAGGGTGCTTCCAGGCAGGTCAGGGCGAGGGGTTGCGCCGCTAGGCAGAGCACAGCTTCCGATAAGGGTGTCGACAGCCGTGCGGCTCCACGGATTCGCCCTGCCATCGAAGTTCTGGAAGGTCGACGAACACTTGGAACACACTAAATGGTGAGATTGGCTCCATAGTAAAAAAAAACGGCCAGGGATGATAGGATTCGGGCGCAACATTCAGTGGAGTGAAACGGCTCGTTAGTCCTGTCCGGAGCTCGCCCTGCCAGCCAAGTTGAGCCAGGACCAGGCAGGCCCCTAATCCTAATCTCACCATGGATCATCCTAATAACCCGAGAGGCCTTTGGCCAGGCCCACAACCGTGACGTGCGGCCATCCTGCCATCACCTGAATGTTAACTTGAGACCGGGCTAGCGGCGCTCAATAAGGGCTCAGGCAGTCTCCTACAACTCCACACTCCAGACTCCAGCTCATACTGTACTGGCGTGACCGGCGTTCCCTCCACATGGCTTGGCAGCCCGGGGTTCAAGTAGCCCTGCAGTGATGAGCTTCGGGGCTTTTAGCACCTTGGATCCTTGTACTCCATGCCTGCTGCCAGTTGGCGGGCAACGCCGAGAGAGCATCCATCATCCATCTACGGATAAATCAACCACAAAATCCAGCGGAATTCCGCTCAATCGTCTCGGTAGTGCGTGCAGAGTCCCGGTACGTACACAGTGGAGCTAGATGACATGCTGTCATGCTCTGTTTTTAGCTTCAAACAATGATTAAAAGTGAAGCGATCTGATCCTCGGAACGTTCCCCGTTGCCGCACCCAAAGCGCTGTTGGTTTACTTCTGATCAAATGTTTTAATGCGCACAGCCTCGGCCGCGCCTCGGCCGCTTGTCACTTGTACTTTACATGTGGCTCTCACCATTCTGTATCTGTGACGTCGTACCGAGAGTGTTGTGTGTGAAGTTGGTGATTCAGGACGTCGAAGGGACCTACCTGGTCATCTTTCGCACAAGTCCGAGATGATGTTACATTCGAAGACGCAAATTTAACTGCTGCAGTTAGCACAGACACAGGATCCGCCAATAACTCCTCAGTTCAATAACTCCTCAGTCTTGTCCAAGTACAAAGTAACAAGGAACTGAAACCAATAAGCTCAAGAGCCCTTCTGCACCCCAGCTATACCACAAGTTGGCTGCATCATCTTTGGCTTGGCTGTCGGAAGAGCGCACCTTCTGACTGGCATGTTGTATAATACCCGATGGGCAATACCCGACAGACAGGCAATATCGACGTGTGGCGTACCAAGTTTGACGAATGGCCATGATCTATTGGTAACACGACTCACAGCAGACTGACTGATCGACAGGATGATGGGCAGCCGCCTGCGAGGTATGCTGCGAGGCTGCAAGTAAAAGCCAACCTCATGCAGCGGTAAGCGAGAACAGACGCGCTTCTTAACCAAACCCCGGTCGATCCGGTCTATGTCGAGTTCCTCAGATCTGCCAATCCAGCCATTGAGTCTTGTTTCCGTTTCGAGTTGGGATATAACAGGATAGCTATTGGCATCCTCACCATCCCAGTCTCAGTCGGATGGACTGCGATTCTTTGCTGGTAGGGAATCTCTCTCTGCCAAGACAAAGGGTACTCGCTCGTTTGTTGACTTTATCACAAAGGTTCTTTTCGCTCTCGGTCCATATTGTCTCCGCTTGGGCCATCCATGGGAAGCAAACAAACTCCGCCCCTCCTCGCAACCTAAACCCAACAGTCGAATCGCAGAGTCTCTTTATGCGCCATTCGCATAGCTCATCACCAACAACTCGCACCAATATGTAGGTCGCAGAGCACACACCAAGTCCGAGGTCCTTTGAGCACCAGTATCAAGGCGAAGGCGTTCGTTGAGAGTGGGCCATTCGTCATGGAAGCAACCGTGCCGTATCCCTCATGACCTCTCGCATATGTCCCTTGGAGGGATTGATCTTGTGCGCCTGTCGCAGTTGGCTGTTTCACAGAACTGATCGATGTGGCTTTACCGTATCCGACGAGGGCTTCCCCATGTAATATTAAATGCGTGCCGAATCTCAGAACTGCCTGTTCCCATGGTTCTCTAGTTTCTGTCCCCCCTCTTTGAAGTTAACAGACACCATAACGGACACGATGCAAGACGACAATAGACGCTCGTTCTCGTTGATTTCGACGGTGGGGCTCGAATCCGTATACACACCAACAGAGCAAGATACGGATGAGTTCGAGCTGGTATGTGACGATCATGGGTCTGAATGTTCGCAGTGGGATATAAGCTCGAGCTGTTCTACCTCGGTACCGCCTAGCATCTATGACCATGAGTACAAGTATGGTCGACGTTATCACAGTTATATGAGCGGGCGATACCCTCTACCCAACGACGTCGGAGAACAACTCCGCGAGGAGACTGAACATGCTCTAATGCTGCATCTACTCGTGCGTACCCGTAAACGTGATCTCAAGGTGACAGAGAATCGACCCTCTTTCTGATGAGTCCATCGCCTTAGGACGGCAGGCTTTTCTTGTCTGATATTGGTGACTACCCGCAGAGGATCATCGACATTGGTACGGGAACAGGTCAGTACTTCGGGAACTTGGTCGCCTTCATGCTGACGATGGTCGTAGGGACCTGGGCAATAGACGGTAGTGGCTTGACTGAAAATTTCTGTGTGAAACCGTAACTGATTGTCCCAGTGGCCGACCTGTACCCCAGTGCGAGCGTCGTCGGAACCGACTTGTCACCCATCCAACCCAGATCGATGCCATTGAATGTCCGGATGTTTGTCGAAGATTGCGAGGATCCAGAATGGACGAATGGCTATGGCTTCGATCTCGTCCACTTCAGGAGAATAGCTGGGTTTCTTCTTAACCTGGACGCCATGGTCATCAGTGCTCACGAGTATGCAATTTGAGTCAACAGACGTTCGAATGACCCCGCTGACAAGAGACAAGCCACCTCAGATGCGGAGGCTGGATTGAGTTCCAAGAGCTTGATCACTCGGTACTATGCGACGATGATACCATGCAGCAAGACGATCCATTACGGGCATTCTTTGAAGCCTGCGCTCAGGGGATGCGAAAGTATGGTTGCACTGGCTTTGGCAAGCAAGATATCCCACAGGCCCTCAAGTATGCTGGCTTCAGGCGAGTCCAGATGGTGAGCAAAAAGGTTCCCATCTCATCCTGGCCACGGGACAAGAGGATGAAGACTATGGGAACACTGATGCGGGCTAATATCTTGGAGTCTCTCGAGGCATTAGCTGCCAAGCCGTTGGCCGCCTTGGGAATGACGCCAAGTCAGAGAGAGGATATGGTATCCCGTGCTCGCAAGAGTCTCGAAGACGGCGGAGCTCATCGATACATGAATTGTTGTTTCTATTTGGGTCAAAAGGATGAGGAAGGCTTGGACTCGGGCTCGCACTCTTGATGTCATTTGATGCTTTGGTGCTTTGGTGCTTTGATGCTGGAGAGATTATGGCTCAGAGCGAAGTTAGTAAGTGACGAGATATTCGCAAGATTACAATTTCGAAGGATGATCAGACGAGGATGTTCTCTCGTGGGTCGAGCAACTGAAGCAGTTAGTATATCGACTGCTGCTGTTGCCCACGACCTCAAGCGATCGATAGCTTGAGGTAGATTTTCGCGCTTCTGGACGCAATTCCTCAGATGTAACCCTATAGCCAAATTTCAGAATGATTCACCCAACACGAGTCTTGATGAATGGTGCTGGTTTGAATGGAGGTCCTCCAAGCTTGTAGAGTGGCGCCCGTTCAGGTAGTTCTATCTCCACTTTGTCGCTGACAAACCTTCCCCCACACGGTCTTGGAGCTGCTGGAGCTTTTGCGCGTAACTGAATTGTCAACCTCAACACCAAAAGGTTCCCTACATACGTCACAACAAATAACAACAACAACATCGTCAGATTAGTCCATACTCGCGCCCAAAGATACTTGTACTTCAATTGGAAGAAAAACCACGGCATCCTCACTGAAAGGCCCCAGGCTTGCGTCCTCCTTGTCCAACATGGCGGCCGCCGTCGAGTCTCCCGCCTCTGCCATCCTCAACCACTCCGCAACACCCTACCATTTTCGATTCTCGCCCTTCCTTCGACGAACCTACCAGGTCGGCCTCCCTCCGGACCGCCCGATATGCAAGGCCTTCCAGTCCGGCCACTGCCCCAACGGCACACGATGCTCCGAACGCCACGTCTCCGATGCTAAGACCTCGCAGCCGACTGGCGGCCTCAACTCGCTTGTGTGCAAGCACTGGCTGCGCGGCCTCTGCAAGAAGGGCGAGCACTGCGAGTTTCTTCACGAGTACAACCTGCGGAAGATGCCCGAGTGCAACTTCTTCATGCGCAATGGGTATTGCTCCAACGGTGATGAGTGCCTGTATCTTCATATCGACCCTCAGAGCCGACTCCCGCCCTGCCCTCACTACGACATGGGCTTCTGCCCGCTGGGTCCCAACTGCTCCAAGAAACATGTGCGTAGGAAGCTGTGTCTCTTCTATGTAGCTGGTTTCTGCCCTGATGGCCCGGATTGCAAAGAGGGTGCCCATCCCAAGTGGTCCAAGGACCTAGAAAAGCCGACTCTCAAGTCGGAGGAGAAGAAGGACGAGGATGTGCGGATGGAGATGCCGCGAGACGACGAAATGGATAGGCATCGTGACCAACACAGAGACCGAGATCGAGACGATGGAGGCAGACATGGCCGACATGGTGGTGGTGGTGGTGGTGGTGGTGGACGGGGTGGTAAACGGCGCGGCAGGGGACGGCTCCGTGGAGGGGGTCACTCAAATCATGAAGCGAAAAAGATATTGGTATTCTTGTACTTGGTATGTTAATGGCA